>JAGDQP010019660.1:0-34553 GCA_022664845.1 Lepisma saccharinum | reverse complement strand
CACGATAAATAACATCTCGACAAATCTCAACTTCAGTTTCCATTCATTCGAGAGGTCATGAGTTCGATCCAAGCAGCCGATCGTTGTAACTGAGGTTTTTCTAGGGTTTCTCCTCAGTCACACCAGGTAAATGTAGGGATGGCACCTTCAACTTAGGCCCTGGTCGACACCTTCCCGTATCCTTTCCCCCCCATACTCGGGATGAGCTTTACATGCCTAAGGCCACAAATAAAATAAAATTCAATTCAAATTCAACAAATCTAATATATATATATTGTTTCAGCTGGCAATGAAATACAGTTTTTAACCTGTAACACAACAGCCGTTCCTCTCATTATACATAACATCACAATAACATTGTACATAAGATATCAAATTATGCAACGGTCGACTCATATGTTTTAAAATAAGATTTCCTTGTATATTCTGTGGGATCCATGTTGGTCCACTCAGGTGTACCCCATACCCACATCGCCGTTTCTGAATAAGCCTGCAAAAACATTTTTCTGAAAAATAATTCTTCTTCTTTAGCTTCGAAGTTTTAAAAATTACACATTTTGAGTTATTGTTACGTTTATAATTTAGTGTGTATTAATTTCTCAGCGAAAAACTAGGCTTTCTGTTTACATTTAAAACCTTTAAACATTGACAATTAGCTCTCCAACGGTTACTCGTTAAGTTAGCGTATGCGCACGTGTTTTCTCACAAAGTACGGTTACGGTTCCAGAGCTAATTCTAAATGTTTACGAGTTATAAATGTAATCCCAAGGCCTAGTTTCACGTTCAGAAAGATACATACAGAGATTTATACCAATTTGTACACGTAACAAGAGCACAAAATTTGCGGTTTTTAAAATTTCGAAGATAAAAAATAATAATTTATTTCTTAGAGAAATGATTTGCAGGCTTTTTCAGGAATGCCGATGTGGGTCTGGGGTGGATCGCACATAGATCGACATCGCTTAACCAGGGATCTAGAACGACGATGTGGGTCGGAGGTGGATCAACATGGGCCAATCTGGGCAAATTGTTTCCCTTTCTGCGTCGATCGACATCGACATTGTGTCGATTCCACCAAAAATCCCATGTAGATCGACATTGGCCTAACCAAGTGTGCTACTGGGGATGTATGATAATGCTTAAAATTATTCTAATTTTGCAGACAAATCAGAATTTGAAGGATCTCCGGACACTTCCCTAATGGCATTCCAAACTCTTCGAACGTAACAGTAGAGATTTTTATATTCTTTCCTTTAGTTCACAATGGTTCGCCGTGTCCTCAAATTTTGTTACGTTAATTTTGCTCATTTCCCGACGTCATACAATGATGAAAATTTGCACAGCGACGTTACATACTTTATTGTTACTTACATTTATTTCTGCATATTTATATATTTTTAAAGCATATTTTAATATATTTATTTTTAATAGTACTCATAAACACTAGCCAGCAACGCTGTGGCGATTTACTGGTTGCAGAAGTCTTTAGGATTTGGGGGAAAATAATTGGACAAACTCTTTAAAGACATACTTTTCTTAAACAATTCGTACTAAAAAAGCAAAAAAAAAAAAAAAAAAATGTTTATGCATGACTAAAAAGAAAAGCATGAAGCGGGTTCTCAGGTACAGTCACTTTACAAATTCTTCAATTAACGCGCCCAGGATTTTCTTTTTAGTCATTCATGCATAAACATTTTTTTCTTTTTACTTTTAGTACGAATTATTTAAGAAAAGTGTGTATTTAATTTTTTTAAAATGTAATTTATTGGTTTGGTTATATTATTAATATTAGTACAATGTATTAATTTTCGAGTCGGAACATTGAATTATAAGCTGTTGTAGTCAATCCTTTTTTCAGTGTTTTATTTGTGTGGGAGAAGGCGAGGAAATTGACCCGAAGGACCCTAGGCAAGGTGAACCGATAATGGTTTACTATTGCCTTCAATTGGATGGAAAAACTTGGGGTCCCAAAAACTTCAGTAAAAGTGGGCTCCGGAAGGTTCGAATCCGGAATCCCTTTATTAGTAAGCAGTGAGCGTGAGCGAAGGCATATGTGTATGTGTAAATTATGCAACAATGAACTTTAAGAAGAAATATGTGAGCATATTGTTTTGGTGGGGGGATAATGAAATTAGTGGTGGGCAGGGAAAAACTGAAATTACAAAAAAAAACTTTACTGTAAAATAATTGTACAACAAACCTAGCAAGTACCAAGCATCTTTCGCTCAGGCTGAGAAAAGTTAAATAGTACAAATAAAACGTTTTAACCATTTCATCAATCATGAAACGCGCATCTGCTCGCCTGGATTTGTAAGAGCAGAGAAGGATTGCGAGGTTTTCCGAAGTTGCCCTGTTCCGAAGATAACCGAAGTCTGCTCATTCTTCAGCCCGTAGCTATAAGTAAACTGGCCATTTGATTTCCATAGGATTGTCTGATGGTTTTGAAAATAGAGTTGTGCTCCATAATTAGGAATATTTTGTGTGCTATTTGTAATTATTTAGTTACTACAAACTTCAAAGTTACCTGAGAAAAGTATAAAAGGCTTACAACGCTGATGAAGCAGAAGAAATATTTAATATAACGGCATACCGGCTGCATTATCGCAACGGCGTTAACGTATTATGCGTTCGTGAAGTTCTGCAAGGATGACAGTAATATTGTAAGAAAAGGGGAAAAGACATTTAAATAAAATCACGTCCAAAGTTTTATTTACGATGGGAATGAAGGATTCGTTGGAGGATGGGTTCAAGCAAATATGCAGAAGACTGACATCAAGTGAAGGTAAGTGCTAATTTCTTATTGTATTAGAATATAGGACTGCACTTTGGATACTCCCCCGGTTCATTTAAAACAATTAGGGTTAGGTTTTGTTTTGTTGTTAAATGAGTTACCCTAGTTCGTCTTTACTCTTTAATTAGATTTGATTCATTCAAAACGCGATCCGAAATCATTGGTCTAGGAAGAGCGATTCCTCATCCAGGGAACTAAAGTCCGTCCGAATTTGGCGATTACCATGAATACCCTTTTTTTATTATAGCTTTGTGGTAGGGTTTGGGCTCTTGGGTATTTTATATAAGGAGAAGAAAATTTAGAAAATTAATAACCATCCGTAATTCCGTGTTCGAAACGAAATTTTTTTGCAAGTTCTGTCGGTCTTGTTCATACGTTTCATCAGGGTGAGGCTTGAGGGTGTAGGGAACTGGTCCATCCTCGGCATTATCTTACTGAATTTAGGTTAGGAAAGTTAAGTTAGCTTACGTTAGAAATATTAAAATAAAATTACTGCTTACGTAAGGAATGCGGTGCAGTTCTAGTTATACGTCGCCAAAAATGGAAAATTTACAGGACAAATTAGTTCGTGGGTAAGTAAAGGAAGGTGTCTTATGTAAAATTGGCGCGGCGCTGCTTGTCTAAAGTTCCTAATTACTGTAAATAACGAAGGTTTCTTACTCGCTTAAAAGTGCAATGTTCGGCCATTGTACGAAAAAGACGATAGGAAAACCGATCGCAGCGCCATGAATACGACTCCCTTGCGATTGCAAATTAGCGGGGAACAGTGGTAACCTCTTGTAGTCACGTGTGCAATAAAAAAAACACCTGACCTTACCTAACCTCCGAATGCCCTAACCTTGGTCACTACTTTTATTAAATTTCCTAATGCGTGTAAATAACTAAGGTTTCTTACCCGTTTCAAAGTGGAGTGTTCGGCCATTGAAACAGTGGTTCCCTCCTGTAGTCGCGTGTGCACCCACATAGCAGAGTACGTCCCTGGGACGTCCCATTTAGATCCCATTACCGTCAGAATGGTCCTGCTCCCATAGCGATGTCCTAAGGACGTCCGTGGGATAACTCTGTGGGCAATACAAACAGTTCATCCCGTATGGAGGTCCCCTGGATGTCGCCCGGAAAGCCGTGCGGGATTACCTACCTGAAATTTCTATAAATTAAATCGATCTTACTATTATTATTATTTAATTAATTATAACTATACGAAGGATATGCCTTCGTATAGTCATACGAAGGATTAATTAAAACTATACGTCCCATGGATGTAAACGGGACTTAAACAGGATGTCCTACGGACGTCCCGATATCCTGCCAGGAGATCCGTCAGCTATCCCTGGGACGTCATTTTGCTATGTGGGCAATAAAAAATAAAACACTGTACCTGACCTTACCTAACTTCCGAATGCCCTTGATCACTACTTTTATTCAGGTAAGTGCAGATGTTCTAAGTGTGTATAAGTAAATTCAAGTCATTAGTAAATGAGAGAAAATCGTAAAAAAAGATGCGAAATTGTGCGTATATGGCCCGAAGTGCATGTAGTATAAAAGTACCGGAATGGAATGTTCTAACCGCGATGCGCCCAGAAATTTAACTTTCGGAAGTTAGAGAACAGTGAAAATCCAAATGAAAAATGTCAAGTGGTTCTCTGGCGACGTAAAACTAGAAGTGCACGAGGAATGCTAGTCATTACCATTGTTCATGCGAAAAACAATGTAATAGTAGAGGGTGGACTAGTTATCTACACTCTGATCATTGTGTAAGACACTGGAATAAACACTGCTGGTTACGTCAGACGACCATGTAGGCTCTGTAGTTTGAGATACCATATATACCGCAAGATATACCGTATTAATAGAAGTGTAGAAATATAGAAAAAATAGAAGAGGACTTCAGCCGAGATTTGTCCCACGAAAGTAGAAAGATACATGAAGAAAAAAACACAGAAGGGTCTCCACTCAACCACCCTATTGCGGAGACAAAATACCCGCCAACCACCCACACATAGAAGAGATGATACCGAAAAAGGAATTAATTACTTTCTGAAACTCATGACTTGTATCACTGAATATAGAAAACAATGTGAATGCACAAAAAAAACTTAGCAGATACTGACATTCTAAAAAATAAAGACAAAAACAGACAAAATCCTCAAAAAAAGAGACTTTTAGCGACACGCGCCTTAGAGTGTACGCCTTTGATTTGCACTACTCAAATGATATTTTTAGTCCATCCATGCCAAAATAGTAGCTCATGTTAGAAAGAAGTAGTAGTAACTGAAGGAAAGCCAAAGGTAGCTTCAGTCAAGTAGGCACACCCGGGATTCGAATTTCGGATCTCAAACGAGTCATAGGTTTCGATTAAGAACAAAATACTTTGCAAGTGAACAACTCTACGCTCACTTTGTCAGTATTTTTCCTTTAGTCTTTACTTACATATTAGAAAAGGTAACGGTGTTCCCTGTACATTTCGCACGCACCGGGAACGGCGTATGGGGGACTCCACATATTCTCGACCTATGGGATAAGGTGAAGTGGGTGGTCACTGGTCAGTCCCACGCTCAGCCGTCTTTATTTCATAAAGTGCCCAGGAGTACAAAGGACAGTTTGGTACTCAATTTGATAATATATATTTTCTGTGTCTAACGTAATATGAAATTCTGCTTTATATTTTTGTATGTGAAATTTTGGCCTTATATCGAATATATATTATTATAATGTTAATAAACTCATTATTTTGAAAACGTCTTATAATATATAGGATTTTTTTAAAAAAAATATCGGTATCGGCCTCTTCAGTATCGAGTATCCATGGAAAAGTGGTATCGGTACATCTCTAATCCTTGTACTTTAATGGAACATTACTCTGCACACTTCATCACACATATACACAGCTTCGGATCGCGTTTATCGGAGTAGGTCTTGTTACAATGGATCAGGTTAGGTTAGATGATAAATCTGTTCAGGTTAAGTTTTTTGGGGTTAGCTGTAGTTTAACGTAGCCATTTTTCAAAATACAGGAGACAGGACACTTTTTTTACTCTTTTGTTCTTGGTTTAAATATGTTGATACAGCAGAAGCATGTAGATTATAGATAATATTTAGTGACAGAATTTAAAGAAAAGCATAGTACTGTTTAACTAAGCAATGAGGCGTGCCATCACAATGACAGGAAACGCGGAGTCTGTGAAGGAAAGTATCCACGAGTTTCTAATAGCTGATTCCACCGTGCAGAGTGGTAACGAGAGTGTGTGGGCGTCTGCATTAGTATCCCTGGGCATAGTGACTGTCACTGTGTTGTCAACAGTAAGTCGCGTTTTCGTTAAAAAAAAAGAACCTAATGTGGCTACTAACTCGTGAGTACATGCAATGCAAAATTAATTTTGTTTCTATCTATACTCGAAGGGGAGTACAATTTATCCAGTTATCCCTCAACTAAAATTTATCATGTTATTTTCCCATAAGGGTACAGCCATGGTTAAGTTAGCTGAGACCAATTGGTGGGTTGGTTATTTGTGCTTAAAGCAAATTCTCGTGCAAAAAAATCTGCACTGACACAAAACTTTCTTCCGTTCTCAACAGGGTGAGAAACGAGTGTTTCTGTCTTACATTTATTGAGCAAATTACCTTGTAGAGTAATACAAAGCCATAAACTTCCGTCGGTAATAGTTACTGCACATTACATGTGTTGGTGAAACTGATTTACGTAAACCATTTCTTTCCAGTGTTTTTTACTCAGCGTTTGAAAAAACAGTGTTGAATGTTGTACATATGTATATTTTCTGTTGCCAAGAAACAAAAAGAATAAACTAAAACAAACACACAATGTTCCTCACGTGTTCACATATCGTCCATGTGTGTTGATATTGATAACGAAGAATGATGATTTCCAACATGCGAATTTCACACCAGTGCTTTTCGTATTGCGAAGATTAGGTCAGACGAGAATATTATAGGTTACAAGGAGTCAAGTTAGCAACAGTGGTGCACTTATGCTAAAAAAAGTGGCCTGGCGATACTACGTCCTGCTTTGTATAAGGTTATCGTTAGTTGTATAAATAGATACAAAACATGTATTACTTCCAGTGCAGTAAGAATGTTCGTTTCCAAAATTTGCTAGAAAGTAAATGTATCTAAGTGCGTGGCGGGTGGAGATTCGCCAGGAGTCACACCCGCAATTTCCTTGCTCTCGAAAGTATAAAAACACTTTTTTTCTTCTTTATTTTAGGGTCTCACATAGCGCTCTTATTGTTAATTAATAAGCACGATTTTGTTTCAAGTGTTCTGAAGTTTCCAATAAAATGTGAGTTGCCTATTGTATAATTGTATCTCTTACATCTGGTCGTTGTAGACATCTTGATAATTTCGTCTCACACTTTCGAACGTATCTTCAGGTTAGCTAGTAACTAGGAGAGGTGTAGGAATAGGTAAATAAGATAAAGTAACGGTTCATCGAGAAGAATAACTTTAGTAGAAAATCTGCCAGACAGCTTTTTAAAGTGATGTATACAGATATTTGCAGATGTTGGATCCAACATTATAGTACTTTTCTGTACGCATTACTTGACGAACTGAATCAGTTGTAATCTATTTTGTCTTTTCCTTCTCAGTGAACAATAGTTTTATCCTATTTTACCTAACCTGATCTTCATAAGGAGTACAAGATGCATTCCAAAGATTGCGAGGAAAAATCTCAACATGTCTACGATGACCGGATGTAATATAAGCTGAACTTCCTAATTTAAAGTTTAATCAAAGTGATAACTTTAGTATAATTGTCAAATATTGTTCTTTCATTCTAGTTGCATCTAGGTAGAGATGGCGATTCAGTGTTAGACCAGTACTGCATTAGAATTTCGAAGACTAGCGTATGTTAATGCGTCAATTCGGACTTAGGCTTCACCAGCAGTTATTTACTTTTGTGGATAACGAGGCTTGTCTACCGGTCTTCGAAGTCAAACTTGGAGACGGGCAATTAAAGCGGCGGTATTGTTAATGTAAGTTTATTTTGTAAATTTATTTACTAACTAAAACATTCAAATATGCTTTTATTTATTTCTTTTCTCTGGTATTCGTTATATGCTTGTAAGAAACACATATCGTTGGTTGTGTTTATGCAATAACGTGTCACATTGTGGCATAACTTTCAGGAAAAGATAGAAGAAAAGATATAATTTCTTTATACCTTGACAATACTTAATCTTAATTTATAATTTTACTTTGGCTGTTTTCTATCAAAGAAGAACTCAGCATTTTTATACCCTATAGAGTACTTACATGACTAAAAATAATTGTTGCTGTATTGCCTGCAATACATAATATTATATACATAGATTAAAGGAGACACTTACACATAGCAAATATCTTAATAAAAAAATAATTGGAGTTTCCCTTTTAAACTCTTATAAAAAGAAAAGTTTGCGTAAAGACTCATTGCTGCAGCTTAGCGAAAGAAAAATATATTAAAACTTAAATAAACATGTGCGTTCTATGTTTATTACTTTCGTAACGAAAAACTTTAATGCAAATGTTGAAAAATAATACCTCTAACCGAATCGATAAATGATTCAAAAGTAAATGGGAGAAATATGGAAAGCATGGCATTTCCTCCGATGCTTAGTCAAGTCAGTATTCCTTTAAAAGTCGGGAATAACTCGACTGTTCTTTCAAATCATCACTCGAAGGGGCTAGAAGTGAAAAAAAATATAATTGTGTAGAAATTTGTTGTGAAAAAAACTTTCCCTTTTTTTAGGATAACATCCATGTAAGTCATTTTATTCATTCGTTGCTGTATGTTCAACACCATATTTCTCTAAATAATGTACATCATGGTAATAAGGACGTAACTTCTGAATAGAAATATCTTCTATAATCCAGTTTCCACGTTTATCTTTCATTTTAACCTGATATTCATTATTATGTAGCTTCTTAACGATAATTCCAGGTCCCTGAAATGGTGACGTGAAAGCTTTTGCATTGCCTTTTTTAAAGGATGAGTTGAAGATCAAAACAAATTGGTTAGGTTGATACTCATGCTGTCGATGTCTTCTGTCATAAACTTTCTTTTGTTTTTCGTGATCAAGTTCTTGACTACCAATTGTCTTGCGTGTTGTATATCTCGAAGGCGAGTAACATTATCTGGAGTTTCACAAACCATGTCAGATGTGCTATCTGCAAAATCTCTAGGTTGAAAACCTAATGCTATACAATTAGCAGAGTAACCCATAGAAGGTCTTATTAATTGATTAATGCAAAATGTTAATTCATCGAAGTGTTGGTCCCATGTGCGGTGATCATTTGCTTGCTCAGACATTCTTGTCTTAATCATAGTTTCAATCAAGTTTTGTGTAGATTCAGTAATCCCTATTGCGCTATGCTGGTACGCTAAACATCTGTATGGAGTTATTCCCATATAGTGGGCCCATTATGTAGTGGGCACTGCTTAATGACATGTCTATCACTTTTTAAAGTCATCGGTATCCCAAATCGAAGTATTATTTGTTTGTAAATAAAGTTACATACAGTTTTAGCACTAATATCTGGTACGGCTTGAGATATAAGGTAACGACTACCTTCGCATATAGCTGACATGATATTTTCTGTTGCCGTTATACGACTCGGGATAAATTCCACTTGTGTCCAACTGATATGATGTAAATACGGGAGGTACTTGTAAATGTAAAAGCTCACCTTGAGGTAACTGAGTGACTGTTTTGTTCTTGTGACGAATACGGTTGTTTCAAATTTTTGAAGTAGTATTTCCTGGATGCAGAGAGAGAGGTTTTTCAATAACCTATATGATTAGCAGTTCTAGTACAATGTATTGATTCAAACCAAGTTGCTCTTAGATTCTCTGATATGCAGAGTTGCTTCGTATTGCGCCTATTGTTGTTTTTCGGTGGCGTTCTGTATAAAATACCATAAAATATTTGGAGTCCCTCAAAATTTTTCCATTCGTTTCCTGATTGGGATTTTCCAGAGTTTTTATAATTTTTCCAAAAACGGGGTCCTGTCTTTGGGCGGATCTAATATTCAGATCTTCAAAAAGAACACCAATAAACTGTGGTTGGGTGTTGTCTTCATTTTCTTCTCGTAAATTTTCGGTGACTCCATTCCATGCATCTATCTGTGTATCCATCATATTTCTTCCTTGTTCTCTTTGTTCTTTATTTGTAATTGTAGCTATTTTATGTGGAATATCCAGTAAACTAGCAGTGTCCATGTCTTGTTGGTTATCTTGATCCATGTTACGAGTGAATATGTCTATCCAGGTTAAGGGTGTGGGCAGTGTCGTAGTGTAAAGCTTTCTTTATTCTGGTTCTGTATGTATACATTAATCCTCTTGCTTACCCGGTTGTGTTTGCTACTTGCAAACCTGACTGGTTCTAATTTTGGACAAATACTAAATTTGTTATTTGCAAAAGATATTCTGGTAATGTAATGTCGCAGCATGTCAGTTCCTAAAATAGGGCATCCGAAATTCTTTTGAACAATATGAAACGGGTGCGAAAAACTAGTTTCATTAATGGTAACATCTAAAATCTCTTCTTTCTCTAAATGTAGAACCTGGTTAGCTATTCCCCGGATTGCAGTCTTTATATTAACTGTTTTAGCATTCTTTGGAATCTGAGAATACGAAATTATCGATAAAGTGCTGCCGCTATTCAATATTAGTTGTTGTTCAGTACCATTTAATTTAGCATTTATAGTAGCAATACCATGTAATTTTGTTAATTCAGTAGTAACATATGTACATTCTACTTGTTTTTGCTTACTTGTCTTATTTTGCGTAATTGCTAAATGGTGATGGTTGTTGGAAGTGGGGGCCCGGAGCTTGCATGGGCCCCTTATTTAGTTTAAATGCTGTTCATTCTCGGAAGTTTCTTCTTGTTCGGCCATATAAGTTCTGGAATCTCGAGAAAATTTGCCTCTATTTCCGTTACGTCCGGAGTTGCGCCCTCTTGAACGATAGGCCTGGCGTTCTGGCTACGCGTCTGGTAACTATCGTAGTAATGGTTATGTTCGTTATTGTAGATACGATCTTGATAATTTCTACAGTTTTGACGTGACGAGTTTCGGTAACCAGGGCTAGAACGATGTTGAGTTCTTCCCCTCTGATTTGAATATATGTTATTAGTCTTGTGTGCTAATTGTTCTAATCTTAATTCTTGTACCTGTAAAGTTAGGTTTGTTAATTTATCGGTTAAGACCGATATATCATAGTTTGGAGTTCCCTTGACGTTTGAACGTTGCTGTATCTTCTCCTTTGAGCTATGATCGGAAATAGTTCTAAAAGTATTGCTAGATGGCAGTGTTTGCTGGACAGTTTCTCCGGAACTAGCAGAGCTCGAAGAGGCTGCTTCCATCTGTTGAGTATTACGATAAATATCAGAAGTATTCTGTGATGTATTTTTTAACGTCATATAATTTGGCAAATCATATGAAGTTGTTTGTTGACTTGGGCCATGCATTTGCGTTACTGGTTGATATAAAGAAGGTGTGACTGTGCATGCGGTGGGTTAGTCCAATATAGGTTAGTGGGCGTTGACATTGGCGGAAGCATTTCATTTGGTTGTTGAGTTTGACTAACCTGAATTTGGTTTGTAGAATGCTGAAAGTATTGTTCAGCCAGTTTCGTTTGACTCAACTGTAACTCTGATAGGAAATCTCGATTTAAAAGCGAATGTAGCTTTGATTTGAGTTCTTCGATTGATTTACATTTATCCAGAGATATCTGGTTTAAGAATGTTTTATGAAGACCCACTATAATGTGATGTATTTTCTTTTTTATTGACATTTCAGGACAAATTTGATTGATTAATTTCTCTTTTCTGATCAAATAATGAATGGGGTTCTCACCCGATTGTTGTATCTTTGAATTTAACAACATATCATCCTGCATGAAGTGATTGCTAGGGCGAAGTTCACAAGTCAAACGATCCGTCAAATCTTTGAATGACATTCTGTTGTATTCCGCTTCTTTATGTATGCTTAGAAAAATATTAAGCGGTAAAGAAATCAAAGAGACGCCAAAACGTTTCTTTCTTTATCTGACTAGTCATTGAGCTGTGCGATCAGTTCAAATTATGCTAAAAATTCACCAAAAGGTTGTCCCTTTTTGTATGTCGGGGGTTATACGCGCGAGATCACGATGCGTATGTTCGTGTAAAACCGGCGAAGCACGAGGTGATTGTATCGGAGAAGCATGTGGAGAATTAATAGGAGAGGTTTTAGGTGTTTCTTCTCCTATATTTCTTCCACTTCTCGTATTCGGCATGATGGGTTCTATTGTTTAGTGCTAAGAATATTATAACGGGAAGTTTTGCTAATATGTTGAACTTTGTAATAAAAATATGCATTTATGACCTTATAATACTAATATATATATATATATATATATATATATATATATATATATATACATATACCTATTCACTTTGTCTTACATACTACTTGATCTCAAATTGAATATGTCAACAAATTGTTAACCTACGAAATAAAGAGGTAGATAAAAAAAATAAAAGAGAGAAAAAATATAGAGCAAAAAAGAAAAGCAGAAAGGCGGTTATTGTACTAATTATATTTCTGACTCAAGAAACGAAGTAAAGGACATGCGGACTGGACTTTGTCCGTAGCATGTTTTGTTGATGCAATGAAAATAACTTAATATTTCAATGTCTGCATGTCTTCTTACTTGAAATACCAGCACAATATATTTGAGATATCTGTTACTTGAATTGTTTTTAGAAATAGAAATGTTTGTGGCGGTTTTTTTTAAAGAAATAAGTGCAGTAATCACTGCTACATATGACATGTCTGGTAGATTTCTGTTCTAGCAAATGTTTGATAATGGTAAAGATTCAAAATAGAAAGTAAAAGTAAAAGAGATTTACTATAGCATTGTCATGTTCTATAGAGATGATTTAGAAAAAATGGGCCTATTGACCCAACTCAGATCTCCACCACGTTAGATTTCGTGCGTCTAGGCACTAGATACTGGGATTTTTAATGTTGCTAGTTAAGTAAAATAGGCAATGGATTTCAGAAGTCAGGTTTAGTTTCATTCTGAAAGAATATTACATTACGTAGCGCCATTAACACTCATCGGACTGTTTGATTGGTGTCTGTTAGGTAGATGACCCTTGTCAGCCTGTTCCAAATATAAGATTGACTTCTTCTATACTATGGAACGTACCGGTGTTCTTGCTCGAAGGTGTCACTCGAATGTTCACTTGTTCCACTGTCGTCCTCCTATATTATCAAAGCAGTTTTTCCCTTTTGGGGAAATGAAGGAGCTTGGAAACTACATGGGTCAGCACAATTCAAGATGGCCCATGCAGTTTAAGCTTCTTATTTTCCAACCAAACAGCCCGGAAGATTTTCTTGCGCTATAGACATAATTATGAGTTACATGAACATCTAGTTCCATAACAACAAGTATTACATATAGGTTATCATGTGATATTAGACATGAGTCTGCTTCTTCCGCCTTGTATGTCTATGCATGTTTTTGCTAAAGACGGTGATGTGTAAACAACATACGATATATAGAAAAGTTCAAGTGAATGTAGCTTTGCAATTTATATACATGTCTCTATAAATAAGTGATTCCGGTACTTGGTTCATCCCGGTATACCTTACAACTGCACATGTCCAAGAGGCCAAGTTTTTTTTTGTCTTCATATGGTAGTATTACTTCTTTATGCAATGAACAATGTCTCATCAACAGATAAAACTTGTACATGGAAGCAGCGTAAACAAGGCAAGCAGGTTAGTTCTCTTAATCATTTCCCCCCCTTTAAAATCTTGCATACTACACGCTTCGTTATAAAATTCATGGCCCACCCCAATTGTATTATTATTGTGTGGCTCCAGTTCTAGACAAATAATTTCTTTATAATGAATAAATTCAATCTCTGTACATCTACGCAGTAGATTTAAAGAAAAAAAAATCGATCAATCAAACTAAACTAAAATTTGGGAAGAGCAAACGGATATGAAAAAGGTACTTTACTTGAGCTCATCATCTCGGAGAGGAAAATAACTTTCTTTGTAATATCATATTCCATGCCAAATTAATTATTAAATTCTACAAATATTAAGAATAACAATATAAATTTTCAATCAGATAGCATATTGATACAGCACTTGCTATCCACATAAGCACAGGACTAATCAGGAAATCACAGGGGAATAAAGCAGTGTGCGAATTAGCGTGGCAAATAAGTTTCCCACACTGACAAATTTATTTTTCGTCCTTCCCAGGGATAAATTTCTCTCCCCCCTACAAGATATTTCGATCAAAATTAGAAAGAAAATCGGAACTTTTTTTTTTTTTTGCAGAAGTTGAAAGTATTTTCATGGAAGTGACTAGAGTATATTAACTTTTACTAGCAGCTAAGAAGCCTATTTGGAAACTATTTCTATTGTGATGTTTATGATGTAGCTTAATGTGAATAATTTAATATGATTAGTTTTATTTAGTAACCCCTATTGGAAAATGGGACTGCATGCCTTCCCTCCTTTCTCTCTCTCTCTCTCTCTCTCTCTCTCTCTCTCTCTCTCTATATATATATATATATATATATATAAGGTAAATTTAAGACAAATGAAGGAGAAAAAAGGATAATACTTACAGCTTACTTTCGCATTAGATCACACATTAGCTCCCTTTGTCCTCTGCATTTTCAACACATTTCCATCCACGATCCCACCTTGTACTTACACGCTATACAGTTATTAGTATCTCAGGTTCCGGAAATCGACGCGCTACAGCAGTCAGTTGTTCTACAATTTTGATGCTTTGTCCGCTACGTGTCGCCACTGTGTCTTCAAACTTGTACTTTGTGAACACGTGAACTTCGCTCTCTTCCTCTATACTTGAAAACGCGTAAAACACGAAATATAGTGACTTTTTTATGTGAATATGTGTGATTTAATGCGAAACTAAGCTGTAAGTATTATTCCTTTGTCTCCTTCATTTGTCTTAAATTTACCTTAAATTGCCCTCCCGGCTTTCCTTTGTACTAGTTATATATATATGCCTGTTGAAATCAGTGCGTTATGTTTCACCCCCCCCCCATGGCTAAAAAGTTAGATTTGTACACTGAAATAAAGGTTAATATAGTACTATGGCTACCCCGTCTGTTGTTGTCTGGTGCGAACGGTCAAGTGGCACTGGGAATGTTGAGCGGCAATTTAGACCTTGCTCAGGTGGGTCAGTTGGACCATTTCGATTCAGGTTCTCTCCCGTTTTTCTCAGTGTCATCTGTGAATGGTGGAATGCCGGAATATACGATTATTTTGAGTTCCGAACCATGTCGCAGCTTGAATGCGGTGCACAGACCACCAAGTGAAGTCACCACCACACAGAACAGGTTCACTTGAAGCCTCCCGACTCAGCCGTCGTGGTCCAGCCAGTAACGTAGCGATGGATCGGCAATGGGTAGGCACGTGTGTTCGAACTTCACGGCCAACTATCCTGACCGGTTCTCTAGGTTTTTCTGTTTTATCAGACGAATATTGAGTGCACGTCAAGCAAGAATCTTTTCGATACCTTCCCCATTCTTCTACCCTATTATATCCCAGGCATGAGCGAAGGATCCCTAAAGATAATAACTAAATTCAGTTTTAAGCCTTCCGATTCCACAGTCGTGAAACAACGTTACCGATTGAGCTATTGAGGTCTGTACAGAGCTTTGAATTTACATGAATCCACATCCTTATTTTATGTAGAAAAGTCTTGTAAAAAAAAAAAGCGCATGCTCTGCCGGGCTCTTTTTTAACTTCTTTTTTCAAACCTCGCTTTAGAACAACGAAGTAACTTTAGGCAAGTTTACAGTACATATTGTCTCTCTCCATGTCGGTGTTTCACTCTCAGAATGATGATTGCCTTTTTTAAATCCATTTAAGAGCATACTGTTTTTAAGTTATGTCAAGTCATAAATAAAGGGTCATATAAAATGTCTCCGCGGTTTTTTGGTACATTTTTGAACAAAAAATTTCTTTATTGAAAATCAATTTTAATCAAGTCCATATTGACCATTATTATCTATGACCTTTTGCCATTTTTCGGGTAGCTTCATAATTCCATCGGTGTAGAACTTCTGTGGTTTTTCGTCGAAAAACTTGGCCAAGTGATTTTCAGCGGCGCTTCGGTCGGCCAATTTTTTACCATCAAGAGAGTTTTGCAGAGACCGAAACAAATGGTAGTCAGACGGTGCAATGTCCGAGCTATACGGTGGATGCATCAAAACTTCGAGTTGTGCACAGTACAGGACCGAGCTGTGCACAGTACGTCCATTATGAGCTGCTGCAACCTGACGAAACCATCAATTCGGTCCTGTACTGTGCACAACTCGACCGTTTGAACGAAGCAATCCAGAAAAAGCGACCAGAATTGGCCAACACAAAGGCAGTTGTGTTCAATGCGCGGCCACACACATCTTTGATGATTCGGAACAAATTGACGGAACTTAGTTGGGAAGTTTTGATGCATCCACCGTATAGCCCGGACATTGCACCGTCTGACTACCATTTGTTTCGGTCTCTCCAAAACTCTCTTGATGGTAAAAAATTGGCCGACCGAAGCACCGCTGAAAATCACTTGGCCAAGTTTTCGACGAAAAACCAAAGAAGTTCTACACCGATGGAATTATGAAGCTACTCGAAAAATGGCAAAAGGTCATAGATAATAATGGTCAATATGGACTTGATTAAAATTGATTTTCAATAATGAAATTTTTTGTTCAAAAATGTACCAAAAAAACCGCGGAGACTTTTTATATGACCCTTTATTTATGGAAAGAAGAGGTTTGAGGTCACTGATTCTCATGTAGAGAATTCGAAGCTTTGGTCCAGTATTAGAATGTTGCATCTTCTGCTCTCGGAACTCTTAAAGAATTTTAAGAGAATCATTAGAAGAAAACTTCTTTCTTTTTATATATCCATTATCTCTTGGTCGCGAAGCGCCATAAAGCATTCTTTGAGACAATTTCTTTGTCCAATTGGATCGTAGCAACAATTCGGCTCCATTGAATCCATCGTCAGGAAAGAGAAACAGAATATGGTCGGCTGAGTCCTGAAAAAATTGCAACCTTGTTATGTTGTACGTGCTGAGTCTTTCATTGTCTCATTGCAATGCAAAAATTGGAAACTTCTCTTTCTTTTAAAATAAAAGTGGTTTAAGATTGGCAAATATCTTCCCAGACTGGGAAGACAACATTACAAGTGGTTGGAAAAGGAACACTTAGATGGAAGGAAATTTCCTGGATCCCCTGCTCCTTCCTAACAAATAGATCCTTGTGGTGAGGACTCGATATTTCGACCTTTCTCGTCCACGGAATTAAAATTTATTTTCTGGCCTTAAGGATTCCTTAAGCTCTGCTCGGGATATTGGGAGGCTAGATGATGCTAATGTAGTCGGCCAGAGTCCAGTTCGCAGCTACCATCCCGGCATACACCTAGTGTGACTGAGGAAGAACCCTGGGAAACCTCAGTCAGGATAGGAGGTCTCTGGGATTCAACCCAGAACCTTCCATCATCATTCTCACCTTTTTCTTGGAAAATTGCTGCTCGTAAAATCCTCCTGTTCTATTCAACGTGCACTCCCGTTACCAAGACCAAAATTTAGGACTGGCTAAATGTGGCTCCCTAAACGCAACTTCAGCTCACGTGCTTTGACCCTGACATCGAAACACTGTCAGCATCATCAGGCTCAGAGTTCTCATTAACTGGAAAGCGTTGCTGTGCGATTTTTCAATTTTAAAAATGTACTGTTTGTTTTGCATGCACGCTTCAGTATTTTTCTTACGTTGTTTGACATGTTTCGACTCTCTTAGCCTCTCATGATAAAAATATCACGAGAACGTCTGTGGATAGCATAAAAGGAATCGGTAGATTGAAAAGTTTGGGGAATGCTGTAGTAAAGAACGCGTACATGCTAATTAGAAATGCCAATTTTACTTCAAGCAAACGAGTAAGGAACGACGAATGTTAAAATAACTTTCAGGTTTTAATTTTTAGTGTTCCTATTTTTTTAGTTCATTTCAGGCATGCATTTATTGATTTTTAAAATTGATCGAAATAAATCATTCAGTGCAAGTCTAAATAAGATGAAATGTTTTGAGCTTTCACGTCTTCTGTGTTCCACATTTCAATAATCACCTCCATATCTTACTCGAAACTGATACCTCGAGCGTTATCATAGACTACGTGACTACACCGTAAGAAGTAGCCGTTTATTCCACCGTATGTTGTGTCTACTGGGAGGTCAACAACTCAAGTTTGAGTCAAGCTATTTTCCGTTTGAGTCTTGTGTTACATTTGGGAGCACTAGACACATATATTAAAATTTTGAGTAATTATTTACATATTTAAGAAACCTAATCTGCGGATCGAATTTCAAATTAAGATATCAGTCAATTAGCGTAGTTTAAGAAGAAATGTTCTTGTTTATTGTAGTTTTCAGATATTGTTTAATCCTTCATTGTCTAATTTCCTGTTCGTTTACAGATACCACCCATTTCGGATCTCTTTCCACCCCAAAGAACATTTACGGCTCGCAAGGAGCCTGTTAATTCTGAAGAAATGGAATCTATGCTAAGAGACCTGGAAGAAGCAGGGGCAGCTACAAGCCTATCGTGGCTTCTGCAAACTAACGAAGCTACCGAATCGCAAGAAATAATTTCCAACGTATCAGATTTGATCCTAATGTTACGCACTTAAACACTTGTGAAATGGTGCAATTTATTCTTCAAAGGTTAATTTTAAACGAAGATGATATCGATAATGCAGCAAAATTGACTGAGGGACAAAACAAAAACCCCTTGTGGCACAAGCGAAGGAAATATTGAATTACTAGCAGTATGTTTGGTCTGGTTATAAAACACACAAGCAAAAGATATCCACAATCTTTTATCAGAAAACGGTTGGGTCAGTATAATATTTCAAAAGTGAAGGCAGTGCAGTGGGGGGAGAACCACAAACCAGTGGCCATCTCTGAATACGAAACAGTGAATCAGACACATGTGAGGATGACAGGACTAATTTTGCACTCGTCAGGCTGTATTGGTGCTTCACCTGATGGGCTAGTGAATGAGGATAAAATTGTTGAAGCGAAGCGTCATTTTTCTTGCAGCGAAACCGGTATTGCAGATGCAATCGAGAAGAAGAGGTTTTTCCTAGAAAAGTCTCCTGAGGGCAAAATCAGGTTAAATTTAGAAAATGATCGAGGATTTTTGTACCACCATCAAATACAAGGAGGGATGTATATGATGGAACGAAATCTCTGTGACTTAGTTCTGTGGAGCCCGAAAGATACTTTTATCGTAGCTCCACATTATGAGAAATGCATTAAATCAATTTTAGATTTTTATGAGAAAGTGTTTCTTCCCTATGTGTTCAGTAATGTGTAACTATACTGAGCGCAACCTTAACTTGATAGCAGAATCACAAGCGGAGTACTACACGTTGGCTTGCGCACCCTTTCTCACACGTCACGAAGTGTGTATGTGCTTGTGGTTTGCATCGTCTGCATGATTGTTTTCACTCAAGGAGTGCTAGATTGGCTCAGCTGGCAGGCACTGGGCGGAGATTTCCCGCTCATTTTCTGTTGCTCGCCCCAAACACCTCTTTGATTGACTTTTAACGTTAATGATGAAAGCATCGTCATGGGAATAAATATTGAGAATTTGTACTTGATCATCTACAATCCTGAAATTAAAACCGAGAGCATGGACACTGGTTTTGCTCGCACAAAACAACCGATAAGGTAATAATATCAATTCATTCATATTTTCAATTTCGCGCTGAACACTTGCCATTCACCACACACACATACACACTCACTCACAAATACACGCGCGCAGACGACAGTCAGTGTTGGTGTCTCCATAAATTTAACAGAAATTATGCGAGAGCTCCGTTTTTCCTTTCTTTTTTCATAATTTCTTCAAATTTCTGAATATCTTTTTTTCCAATAATCTGTGTGGCAATGTCATAACAAGCCGGTACACGTAGTAGTAAATTTTGATTATTGTTGAAAAGTTAATAGCAATATTATAAATTATCACGTCCTTTTTTTAAATATATATATATATAATTAATTTCCGATTGTTTCAAAAAATCAAATGTCTCCTTTGGGAGAAAATATACGCAATTTTAGTGATTCTTACGTCCTGATTCGGTGAATGGGAATGCTCTTGGTGCTTTTTAAGTTTTTCCAGTGGCTTCTGTAGTTTGCCATTTCGAACAGGGGTGTGATGGAGAGGGCTTGGGCGAGCCCTTTGTTAAATACCAAACTCTTTGTTAAAATGCTGGCGAGGAAAAAATAAACGTAATATTCTACTTTAAACACTTCCTATATCAGTTGTTATATTTTGCACATAGTTTCCATTATTGACTGTAAGGACGATACGTCACTCTTCAATGGCTGTGCAATAACATTACCACGAATAATATATTCACTGTATTGTATTCTTATGCGCCACAACGTGTGTGTGTTTTTTTTTTCTTTGTGCGTTCAATGACGTCTGAAAGGACTTGCTAGCTAGCCCCTTGTTAAACTATTTGGAGCACACCCCTTATTTGAAATCCTTCTCTTTTTTTGACCTTGATATGTTTTTGACATGTTACTCATGATTCGGCATTTTTGGAATCCAATAAACAACTGTTGTAACTATTTTATCATTCAAATTATTTTACTGCTCTTTTGTTTTTGACATGAGACTTTCAAGTTTACAATCTTGTAAGTTGCAACGCTGGCAACACTTGCAAGAGACTCGCATCTCAAGTTCCCTGCTATTCATCCGTTTCTTTCCTCCTCTCTTTCCAGGTAGGTATCCGTGACGTCACTCTTATAACCGTTGCTATGAAATATACTAGCACCTGTCTTAAATATTGTTACTGTATTGACGTTTTTAAATGTTTACACTCATTTAGCTGTTTGAAAAGATCTTCTAAGTCATGTTTTCTGTTTGTAACGTGAGGAACTATCTAATGTGAGCGGAGGGGTCCGAATTGAAGCAGCGTATCTCGGCTGTCAAGAGAAGGTCGCTTCGAGTGGTCTCGGCTGTCAAGATAAGGTAGTTGTGTTTGTGTGTAATTTTTGTATATATATAATTTGTGTGGAACTACGATATAATCGTTTGTATAAGTCTTTACTTTAAAATTGATGTTATAAATAATTTTAATCATATTTAGGTGTTTCACTTTAGTTGTCATATTAAAGTTACATGCCATTTTTAAATATGGTTATATTGAAATGCGTGCACGCACAAACGGATTAATAGGCATTTGTGTAAAATTGGAGTCTGCTAAAAACTATTGTGTACACATAAACTTGCTACTAAGATGATGGACAAAGAGTGAAAGGGACTTGTAATGAAACAATGAATTTACTTTTAACAATTTGCTGGGGCAAGGTACTTGGTTACAGTAGTCAACGGAATCTCACGAATACAAGAATAATTATTTAAGGGGATCCAGCAAGATTGTCCCAAGCCACATTTATTGTCAATGCAAATTAATTCTGCCATACATCTTTTCACAAAAACTATTTTTTTAAAGAACTTTAAAACTTAATAAATGGCAACGTTTCTTTTTGCTCTCAACCATTCTGGGAGTTTGTAGAGGTAAGTTTAATTATCATTGTGTGTCATAGTCTAATACCTAATCGAGTAGTCGGTAAATGAAAATCTGAATTCTAATTAAGCAACGGATGACGATATTGCAGCCACTGAAATCGAACATCATACGATTTTGATTGCATTTTCTGTATACTAAGAATGTACAGCTTGAATATAGTTGAGATTTTTTTTTTCGCATAACCAATAAAATTCACTTCCTTCTGTAACCAAGTTTTCAATCGTATGAAGATAATAAAAACAAATTTGCGACTTGGCGCTATTTTGCGAAATTAGTATTGATGGATGGCTTTTCATTAAAATGTTATCTCATTTTTGGTCTACTTTAACTTGTCAGGGTTGCCACCAATTATAAATTCAGGGAAGTTAGAGAATTAAAAGAAATGTGACCAAACATCAGGAGATTTTTTTCGGTAGATAATCGGGGTAAACGAGGAAAAGAGGCTGACTGATTCCAAGAATGTCATTAAGATAGACAAAGGAAAGATTGATACGAAAATCAAAACAGCTGGAGAAAAAAAAATACATTAGAAACCAGAAGAGAAAAAGGAAGCCTGTAATTTGGGAATCAAACGTTTGTTCGACTCGAAGAAGTGACTTTAATGAGTATCATAGTTAAAGAAGGCTGTGCGTTTTTTTTTAAGTAAATTGAACTAACGAATCAGGTGAACTGTAGAAAGTGAAATACCCTAAATTGTTACGTACCTAATTTGATTAATTAAATATTTCTCTCATACCCCATCCAAGATTTGAAAATTCAACCCTGATTTTATGACTAATCACTATTAATTCTTATATGGCAGTAAACTTGATTAGAAAATTTTAGAAGCTATTCAAATAGGGATAGCGTGACATCAGCCCCTCTAATTTATACAACTGCATTTAGCTTTTTTTTTTTTCTACTCTGGAATAGGTTTTCACTTCTCATAAGGCCACTTGCTAGAGGATTTTTTAAAAGTGATTACATTATTTTCAGACACTTTCACTATTAAGAGCTTCCTGTACTTTCATGATTTTCCTCGTTTTGTTTTACTATCTTTAGTGTATTGGAATACTCATATTTTTCTCGACGTCAGTAGTTAAGATGCGCAGAAAGAAATTATGGAAATTTAATGTACCATGTCAGGGAATTTGGAATTTGAAAACCAATGCTAACCCTGTTTATATGTGCAAAATTGTAAAAGACAAACACAGCAAAGAGAGTGGCCATAGCTCAGTCAGGAGAGAGTTGACTTCGCATTCGGGAGGTTCTTAGTTTGATACCAGTAACCGATTATCCTGACAGGTTCTTTCAGGGGTTTCCTCTCATACCAGCAAAACGATGGTACCTTCAACCTTGGTCCTGGCCGACTCTTCCCGTAGCGTTTTCCCTATTTCATCCCGGCCGTGATGAGCCATAGATGCCTAAAGACTATAAATCAACACAAGCACAGCAACAGAAATGTCGATATGTAGGTAAGTGAGAATTATTTTGCGTATATTTATATTTCAATCATTACCGGTATGTTAATTGTATTCAAGTAGGCATGCCGATTTCAGCTTCACAATCTATATTTGCGCGAGTAGTTCAAAATGAAAGTGGTACTTTTTTTCGTCGATAGAATTAAGTAACTTGGATAAAAATTGTTTCTGTAAATCCCAAAAATTCTCAAGGAACTACTATAGCGCAAAAGCTATAGTAACAGTGTTCAAATAGCTTTATTACAAGTTTACCTGTCAGGGTGTACGGAATGTAGAAAACAAGTATAAGGGCAGATTGTATGTTACGTCATAAGGTGGATTGAATTCTTCGACTTGTGTTGCTGTATTAGAGTTATATTAAAGCTGCTTATTTGAATACACGTGGCACAATTAGGATCTGGATATGTATCTCTAATTTACTTGAATCTTGGTGCATACACTTCAAGTTATATAAAGAAAACTAGGGATTCATTTTAAGTACAAGGGATACTCTACACAATGCGGAAATTCATAATGTTGTTATATGGCGTTGAACGTGCCTTCAAACTTGATGGTGCATAATTTCGGATGCATGCGATGCAGAATGTGTTGCAAAACAGAACTGATGTGAGTTCACGGACTTGCGACCTTGAACAATGTGTCCTTGCACTTACGGACACGCTTGTACAAGACTGGCCTGACCGGGTGAATTCATGATAATGACGTTAGGAAAATATCATTTGTCATACGCTAATACCGTTCTAAGTGTACTTTAGGTCGCCCCAAAACATGTTAATTTCCTGGAGAAATGTTTTGTTCCCATTGTGTGTGAAACTGTTTGATCGCAATATATAAAAAAGTTTTCGAGTCATGTAAATGTACGAGAGTGACAGCGGAAGAAAGTACTACAGACTATTAACCAGTTTCAGCTTCCAGGCCGAGCACATGGTATGAGTGTTACAGACGATGTGCATCGTATACAGTGAAAATATATTTAACCTGACTTTTTCTAACCCATCTCTACTCGAGCGATAATTTGTCCGTGATGTTTGTTACAAAGTCCGTGCCTTTCATTACACGAAGTGACGCCGTAAGTTTTCCTCCACATGTCACCATATTTGCATATAGTACACAACTTCAGTATCTACTTAACAAAATAATGACATACCATTTGGTAGCACTTTCTAGATTGCTGGTGTTTGTAGAAGTGCCTTTTTAAAGCAATTGCAAGCGAATGAATGGTATAGAGCGTACATACGACTCAATAGCTGGCAGAAGCTGCAGAACCAAAATAGGCTATGCCCAACTAACCTCGCCTTTAGTCACAGATCAAAGGAAATGTGAATAATTAATTATTTTTCATGTGTATAAGTAGGCCCATATGAGGACCTGAGACCGTTCACACTTACGCCTCTTCACTTTTGTCATCACATTCTGCATATTGTACGCGTCCGAATTTGTGGAACTGACATTTGAAGTTTGTTTGACATCACATAACATTAGTGGCTAATATAGAGAATTACCCGTTATAAAAATTATTATATGTCAGTAATTGCTAATATAACAGTGTAAATTTTACGTTTAAGTTCCCCAAAGTATGTAAAATTTACAGAAGCCCTGTACGTTGTTAATATCAAAGCTCTGCTTTTATATACTTCAAATAAAATAATAGGCGAGCAAAACAAATACGTTTTATTTAAAAATTAAAAAACGTTAACGGTTTTACCAACTAAGTAACAACTTGGCCTCATCAGACACTCTCAAAGTGTCTGATGAAGCAAAGTTGATAGTTGGTGAAACTGTTACACGTTTTTTAATTTTTTAATAAAACGTACTTGCTTTGCTCACCTATTATTTTATTTTATTTTAAGCAGTGTACTGTTTCCTACACGTGTGGGAATGTTAAAACGGTAAATTTACCAAATCTTCACGCAAGTGTCAAATAAAGAGTGAAAGAGCTAAAAGTACCACACACTTTGCTAGGTTTGGCGATCAGGCCGAGCACATGGTGAGTGTTAAAGGCGATGTACATAGCATGTAATTAAGAAACCTAATCCGTCTTCGCTATCTCGACATTGAGTCCGTAATTTTTTAGCTAAATACATGCACTATATGCATGTTTCACCCATACAGTGTTAAAGGAAGATCTCTGTTGAAACTAGGGTTACGACCTTTTCGTTTCCGGATTCCCGGACACATTTTAATTTGATGCCTGGAGTGCCTGAGGTAGACTATTTGGATAATAAACTTAAATGGAAGTAGGCCTTATCTTTCAGTAATGTATTCCACTTTTTCAAAAGCAGTAAATCGTAATAAAAACGTAGTATTATAAAATTCAAAAACGAATAATGTACAAGGTAATTGCTTACGTAACCTATATTTTCATGAAAATGTAACAGAATGTAGCTCACGTAACTTCGGGAAATATATCTTACTTTGCGGTAAAATGAAGTCTATCTAAATTCAGCACATTTCGTACAGTGTAATCTAGTGCATGGATTCTCAAAGGGTGTGCCGCGAAAATTCACAAGATAGATATTTTTAAAATGGAAAATATTAATTAGCATATACAAACGAAACATATGAATTAAATATTTTACTTGTGTTATTAACGTTAACGTTATATATATGGTAAATTTAAGACAAATGGAGGGGAGAAAAGGATAATACTTACAGCTTATAGTTTAGAATTAGATCACAAACATATTCATATGAAAAAGGACACTATATTTCGTGTATTACACGTTTTTAAGTATAGAGGAAGAGAAGTTCACGTGTTCACAAAGTACAAATTTGAAGATATATATATGTACGAGAAGGAATCGCAGACAAACACACCCGTAATTTATGGTCCATTGAAAGACGGAGATGCTTTATTCGCACAAATAAGTTGTTGAAAACCGGAGTGGTTTAGATAGAGTAGTCTGCTAACACTGACAAGGTACATTCCGAAGGTGTAATATTGAACAAAATGAACAGTTCTGCTGTGCCCAGTGTGTATCATACTAATTTTAACAGCTCGCAACGCCCCCATAGCACCTCCTATCATCGAACCCAATATTAAGGAGTTTATTTACGAAAGACTGACCTTTATAAGAACTGAATTACTGAAATTTCATATAAAGGAAAATCACATCATTTCTATAAACTTGTAACGACAACAAGTTACATAAAGTAAGAATGCGTGGAACAAGCAAACAGGACATTATAAAAGTGTTATCTAAGCATACATCATGTAATATAAACAGAACGATTACAGCAGTGAATTTTCAAGATAGCCCCAGGAAAAGAGGCAGTATCTGAATTCCATGGGCCATCGTTTCCTTGTGCCTCGCTGACCAATGGAATTCCCATGAGTACCTCTGCACCCAGAATTGGGGAAACAAAGTGTAATAGGTGATTGTATTTACAAGAGACAGTTCTCCAATTACTCACGAGAGATACACAACGAACAGTACTTAGTGCAACTACGACGATATAGAAGTTTCGTGTGGTCTATCTGGTAAGTCGGATATACGCTGCACTATGTATTTCCAACTTGAGACTTACACCTTTTACTCTCAAATCCACTCGTTCCATTATTTACTATTGCTACACCCTGTATATCTAGACCCCAGTACAAATAAGGGCGAATCGTGGATTCGTTACGAGCTTAGGAGTCTTTATAAATCAGGAATTCCATCGTAACGGGTGTAACGCTCGGACACAGTCAAACATAAATAAACATCATTAATGAAGAAATCATTTAAATTATGACACTACTGTACAATGAACTTATTCAGGTTTAATTTTTGTTCAAATTAGAATCTATTTTCGGTTCATTCTCAGAAAAAAGTAAATTTTTACTTTTAACTTTAAAAAAATAAAAAGTTGATGAAATTCGTTATTTGTTTTTCTTACGTTCATGTTAGATCTAGAGTGCAAACTGTTAGCATGGTTCAGATCCTACACGATTTTTTTTGTCTTTACATTAAAAAAAAAAATCTGTCTACGGACGTGACATCCCCGTCCAAGAACATGATATTTTAGTTCAAGGACATGACAGTCTAGTCCACGGACATGATGTTATAGTCCATGAACATTTTGTTACTGACTACTGTCAATGAACAAGTTTAACCCGAAAACTAGCCAGTGCTGTTGCTGTAATCTTCAATACAGAGCTTCATCATACCTTGTTCAGAGATATATTAAAATACATTAAACAAATTAGTGACAGAATTGGTTTCAAACAAAAATTATAGTATGAGCTGTAAAACAGTCAGTGTGAAGAACAACAGTCAGTTTGGAGAAGTGAATGTATAATGTACGTTGTATGTAATCCTTGGATATGCCTTGTTCACGGAAGTGATGAATTGCCAGCATTTGTGGTTTCAGCATTCATATGCAATTAGAGTAATAATTGCTTTTTTTCATCTGAAAAATGAAGTTATGCTAATAGTTCTTTTATGTACTGACATATCGATTTAATGTCATCTTTTGAAAGAATATTTCTGCAGTCAACAGACGTAATGATATGATGTTGACCATCCTTCAATCTCATGTAAGATTTCCAGACAATACACAACACCGCCTATACTGGTGTAGATTGGTTAGTCAAAATGATTGATTGGGATCTGTTCCTATGTAATTTCAGCAGAGTGTTGCCATATGTATGACGTGAGTGACATGACTCAGAAGTTTGTGACAGCCATTACGCTTAGATTTTCTTTCTAGTTTAAACTCGAAATGCCCAAACCGTTCTTCATTTCTTTAAAGAAAGAGTTGTTTTTAAATCATTCAGCAGTTCCGACAGGTTTGAATTAATTAGTGAGATATAAGAAAAAAGACTATGCAACAGTCCACGGACGTGACGTTTGATATTGTGAACAATAAAAAAAATAGTAAAAAGTACTTTTGGTTCCCTTTTTACATTTGATGAGTTTTCCCAAACGCTTTCCTATGTTTACGAAAAAGAAAAATAATAAATTTGTTTCACTCTACGAATTTGTCTGTGACAAAAATGTCACTTTTTTTTTCTTCTTAGAATAACATTTCAATTTCCTTGTATCATCAAAAAAGAGGCGTAACGGGTGTTACTCGCTCAAGGTCCATTCGCGAAGTGCCTGACGGATATTGGTAAAATATTGAAAAATGATGATTGTCCTGTTGCACGTAGTACTTCTTATATTATTTCAGGGCTATAAATCGGCTCTGTTTCAGTGACTTCCTTCAGGATTTCAATGATGGTGGCGTCTTCAAGTTCTTGGTCAAACTGAAAATTCTGCTTGCAATCTCTTTTTCTCCATCATGAAATTCACGTGTTACTTTCATTCGACTTTATTGCGTTCCGGCGACCACATATAAATGCTATTGGGTACAGTGGTATGCAACATGTCAACTATACCGATATTATACAATGATAATTATAACATTGAACAGAAAGCAATATGAGATACGATAGTACAAAACATGAATAATACAATACGATATGATAGCGAAATTACAACAAAAATTGAACATAGAACAGTAAAAATGAATAGGACAGAAGATATAAGAAAATTACAACAAACATTAAACATGGTACTTCAATCTAAAGCCTCTGAAACCTTATTTGCGTCGATTTTCATAGTAGAAAATACACATACTTGTGCAAAATCCCACAAAAAACACTAATTACAGATAACTGATGTACGATCACAAAAATAAAGCGATAGTTTAGAACTCGAACACCCTTCTACCGCCCTAACATATCAACAACTTTCTACTGCAGGGAGATGGGCAGCTAACCCTTAACCGAGTAACACACGCTGTCTCCTTTTTTGACACTGCAAGAAAATTAAAAGGTAAAAACAATTTCTAATTGGAAGAAAAATTAAATATGGATATATTCTTTCTAACAGTGGCGTCATAGTTCAAATTATTTCATTAGCGATGTGTAATTATGTTCGAATGTGTCCGAGCGTAACACTCGTTACGATGGAATCCCTGATTTGTGAAGAGTCATAAATAGAAAAATTACCTCTATGGACCTCTAAAATTCGTACAATACACACTGAGACCAGCAGACGTTTGCATTTTGTTCATATTAAACCAATATCTGTCAGGCACTTTGCGAGTGTACCTTTTGAGAATTTTGTTTTGCCAAAATCCATAATTAAAGTAGTGTTGTCTCCTGAAATTTCAGCTTCAAAGTTCGACAACCCTGAAGTTCAGTCAACTCTTCTAATGGTAGATGTTATCTATCTTCATTAGTAACGGGAAAGGGATTGTTGATTCAGTCGTATTCGTCCAGCCTGTTGGAAGGAAAACATGATTGCATTTATCCTCAAGAACCGAAAGATGTTCTAAACTAAAACTGTAATCAATTATCGAATAAGTATCAGCTGTGGGAAGGAACATTTTAATATTCTTTTCAACTTTTAAATATCAAATTTTCATTTTTCTTAAGAATCCATTCAGCTTATCGCTTGAGGATATTTCCTCCCTGCATACTAGCATTAAGAGCATTGAGATGTCCAAAGATTTTCCCAGGATCTCCAAGGATTTTGCTTCAGGTTTTGTACTATTATGAGGCAGTCAACAATAACTAAATATATATAAATACCTTCGCTATTGCCTAGCCTTCATAACTAAATTTGAATTTGCATTTTATTTGTGGCCTTTAGATATATCAGGCTCAGGTATACAGACTAAAGATATGGCATAAGATCAAAATGTACTGTACAGTGTACATAAAAGCTACCGTCTTATCTATATATATGAATACATTTTTATTTATATTGTTCCAAAGCGGGTCACTTCAAAATCATGCGTCTGACGCTGCCTCATGCTCTGCGCGTGTTGTGACGAGTTAAAGAAACTAAATTTTGGAAATATGGCAAAAAGTCACTGTGAAAGAATTATCACGGAATAAAGAACTGAGGTTTGTGGAACAAAGCAAATTCCCGGACATTTAACTTTCGAATCCGGACCCCGGACAAAGCTCTCGGTTCCCGGACGGTTGGTAACCCTAGTTGAAACGTAAGCTATAAAAAGTTCTCCCGGCATTCAAAACAGAATTATATTGTAAAGCTAACTTTTATCACTATAATCGAGTACTTATGATTTCCTGTTTATTATATCAGAAGAGTAATCTACTGGCTTGTAAATTATATACGATACTATTTCCCCGTAACGTTTAGATTTATGTAGACACTGTGTGATATTTGCACATTTATAATAATTTAATGATTGTTTGACCCGTCCGTAAAACTTGTTTCGTGTTCTAGAATGTGTACAGCACTACAAAAGGAACACTACATGTATACGAATTGATAACTGTTGCAAACGATTACATATATAATTAGAATTGTATATACTTAACTTTATTTGAAACATGTTATATTTGCAGAAGGAAAGATAGAAACCCAGGCCTAAGTTCCGGACTATGCAGCTGCCATTTCAAGGGCGGATTAAAAAGAAATGGACCTACCTATTTTGAAAGAATTGTTGAAAAATACTTACACTGTTAAAGTCCTGAAAAAAGAAGACCAAGGTATTTATATTGATATACATAATTTTTTATCATGAAATCGAGCATGAAATTATAACGTGGAATAAACGCTCTAACCTTAGTAGAGCCTCCGTTAGTTATGGGGAACCAAACAACAGTAGGAGCACATACCTTTTACACTCCACATAAAACCTCAAATTCTACAGTCTGGAACAGAAAGTAGTTCTACCCAGAACATGTGGCTTAATAAATTAGTTTTAGAAAGATCTGGGGTTCAAATTCTGGGCAGCTGTTCTGGTTGTGGTTTTCCTCAGTCACGCCAGACGAATGCTGCAGTGGTTCTTGGAAATTATCAGGACCGCAACATTACCTTGTTCTTTTACATGGACTTTGAAGAAAAGTTGTAGACGTGGTGGACTCATGGGCCGAATGTTTCGAGACACTCTTACGATCTTAGGAACACCGGCGCTGAGGAGGGCATCCATGTCAAGTTCTTCTACTTAACATGCTCAGACCCACTGTTTGCACAAAAGCGAAACACAACAAAGGCTTTCAGTAGAACGTGAGTATATCTTAACATATAAAAAATTTTCTTACAATACGAAGAGTACAACTTCTCTTATGTAATGCTGACAAGCCCGAAGTAATAGTCGCTGACGTCCCTTCATGCATCTCGTTATATGTATATATATTTGAATAGGAACTTGCCCACATTCGAAATAGAGATCTTTGTGAAACATATTTTCTGACGTGAGCTTAACTCAACTCAAACTTAAAGAAATGAGCTCGGCTCGACTTAATCTATCATTTATGAGCTCAGCTCATTACAACGTTGCATCTTAACACTCCGGGTGGAATGAGCTTGATTTAAATTGTTTTCATTTGGTACTTCTAGGCTTCAGCAGCTAATGCCGTGAAATCTTATGCGCCCGCTCCATCCGTCCGTCTGTCTAAAACTTTCAATTCAGAAAATACTAGGGCTAGATAGGCGTCGTTGGAAAGGTCTCGGCGAGACGCTCAAACCCGTATCATTTATCCAGAGTGCAGGGGGATGCCAGATATGAGGGTGCACTTCATATCTTTCGAGCTAGTAGGGCGAGGAAGGTGATTGATGGATGCGTCGTTGGAAGTGTCTCGGCAATACGAGTTTAAACTTTGCCGGCCGAGCGGTAGTCCATCGGCTCGAAGGTTTCGGGTTCGAGTCTCGGCAGGGGCATGGGTGTAGATTTTAACAGCTAAAGGGCGAATCGTGCCGGGCCGAAGTCCAAAGTTACTAGACTGGCCCATATAAAAATCAAGTTTACAAAGTTTGAAGTCCATATTACAAGGTTGGATCCCGAGTTTCAGGGGGGGAGGGGATTTTCAACTTCGGAATTCCAAGTAGTAGAAAAGTAGTTGAGTTGTTGTTGGAAACGTCTTGGCAACACGAGCTCAAACTCGTATCATTTCTCCAGATAGGAACTGTTACCGAGTTTCGTTTGCTTTTCAAACTTGGAACTACTTGACCTAGGAAAGTAGTTGATGTGTCGTTGAAAAGGCTCGTCTCAATTTATCGAAGGCCACATTGATCAGATAAGTAGGATGCTCGCTGCTGAAGCCTGGCGGTAGCTTATGTGCAAGTCCCCCGACTTGACTCCGCCTCAGTTATTTATTTCATTTACCGGGAGGCGAATATTTTGTAAATGGTCTTCCATTATCTCGCTTCAGAACAATTATTTGGATCAATTCTAGTGTTTTCTGAAAAAAAAAATAAAACTTAAGCATGAGCCCATATAAAGCCACAGTTAGGCAGGAATAGCTGAAAATAATTATTCTTATAGGATTGCATTTTTTTTCTTTTACAATTTGAAACCATGTGGCGAGTAAAATGTTTTAAATGCGATTACCTTTTTTTAACAATTAAACCCTGTGTGAGATAAATATTGAAATTTATACAGAAAAATTGACAGCCGCCATGATCGGGACTCAAACGCAGACCCGATCCCAGTTTCCTGTCAGGTATAATATCTATTACACCACCACGGAAAAGCCAATTCTTTGTGTATATAGCATGATGCTCACAGCTTGGCAATTTCTCAGCTCCTAATAGCTGGTTATGAAGTCAAGGCTCTCCATAAGTTTGAAATTTTTTGTCGAGGAATTTGTTCTGCAAACGTGCAGTTCGGAAGCAGAGATGTTATCTTTTTTCACAAAGCATACCCGACTGGAAACTGGAAGATCCAAGTAATAATAACTTGTTCTTTCGATTAACGTTTCCAGAACGCATTATCAGCTACTAGGAGCTGAGACAGTGTCAAGGTGTGAGGAGTATTCTATATACACGGAGAATTGGCTGGCTGTTTTGCGGTAGTTTAATGGTTGGCATGTCCTACGTGAAACTAGGAGAGTCGGGTTGGAGTGCCGGTCACGGCGTCTGTATTTTCTTTTAATTTCCATAAAACTTGTTATTAAAGTAGAAGTATTCTAAGTGCATGAACATGCTTTATACTCAATGTATTCATTTGAATTTTGTATTGAAAGATCTTTCAGAGGTTTTAGAAACCAAAGCCAAGTAATTCTCGTTTTCTTCTTTCAGAGGAAGAAGGAAGGAACGTGCTACAGCGACACATCCTGAAGACCCTGCAACTGAAAACGAAGTACAAATTGACGAAGCCGAAGTCAGTGTAAAGTGTACAAGAAAGGAAAGTTACGAAGCTTCATATCTACGAGCGACGGTCGCATCTCTGAAAGCACAAGTAGAACAACAGAAGTCGCAGATTCAATTACTAAAATTTAAAAAAAATGTTACTATAGGACAAGCTCCATGCGTGACAATGAAGGCCATACAGCATTTCAAAGATCTGATCATGAAGAACGGCAGTTCTTTGAATGACGGTGGCAAAGGACACTGTTAGCGGCACTCAGATAGTATACAGTTAGTTTCGGATCTACCGAAGTATAAGTCCGATTTTGATGCTTGAACTTACATTTGAAAGCTCTTTCCAATACTAAGACACAGGAAAAAAAAGGTCGGTAGGATCTCCTTGGGACCCCTAGGGCGCTTTGAAAAAAATATCAAAATTTCACATTTTTTAGGATAGCACTGACCCCAGATCATATAGGCGGCCGCAACTTACTGGATCTTATTCTACGCTTCAATACGTTTCAAAAACGGTGTATCATACGTTAAAATCGGTTGAGCAGTTCAAAAGTTACGACTTTTTTTTAACCGAATCACAAAAATTTCACAAATGATAGAAAGGTATGTCCGTCATTCTGTCTGTCTTTTTGCTTTAGCCCCAAATGGGTGGTACCGGGGGATTTTAGCGGTCCATTGCGGGAACCCATGGTAATGGGGGTAAATCCAAGCTTAGATTTTTGATAGGAGTTACGGTTTTCGAGATATGGAGCAAAATCGATCTTGTATCCTTCCGCCATAGTGACACGTGGCACTTTTTAAATACGAGCCCGTACGGAGAACACTTTCCGCCGCTGCTCCACTCATCTGGGCATGACGTAAAGGAGAAAAATGTAAAGATACATGACCGTACCTAATTTTATCTAACCTCCACGTTCCCATGGTGAGTAATTTAAAATGTACTTTCTGTCAAGAGTATAAATGCATGTTTTGCGCGGGATTGCATCCTGCCCCTTGTTGCTATGGGGAAAAATGCTGCACATTATCGGTTATCCACCTCGTCCTTTAATGGAAACAAACTGTGCTTTATAGGCAATAGTCTTCAACAAAATCATTCAGCATTTACTGACTTGTTGCAATTTACTCAGAATGCTATAAATCACGTTTAGAAGCAAGAAATACTTTTCCTTGTTACAAGACAGAAGTCCTTGTAGACCACCGTCCGTTTCCAATAAATATCTGTTTCCATCACTGCAAGCGCGAAGCCTCGGTAGCCTAATAATTAGCGTTCTTGACTCCGCCGCGTGGGTTCGCGTGTTCAAATCCCGGTCGAGTGTTTTTTTTTAAAGAAAATTGTGTAAGTTCGGAAGTTCAAACCCTGAGGAACACATGTTCTTTTTTTAAAAAAAAAAACAATGGAAATTACTGTATTAAATCGTGTTACAGTCTTTTTTTTTTATAGGCAGCCTTACAAAATAAGTGATATCAGTACAAAACCCCGTTTGGGGTAAAAGGAAGAGTGACGCAAGAATTCTACTCACAAAAGAAGTGATATCTATTTTGCGAGTGACTTTCTTTGTGTCACTATGGCGGAAG
>JAGDQP010019659.1:0-34554 GCA_022664845.1 Lepisma saccharinum | reverse complement strand
GACTTCTTTCCAACTGATTTTCTTTACGTTTTTTTTTTCAGAAGTTATGTTATCATTGGCATTCTTCTGTTTTCTGTCTTCAAAACAGCATGTGCACTACAACTTCCCACCATTTTATCCCTCTCTTCCATCCCCATTATTTTTATACTACTAGGTATTTTTTGGTTTATTTTAAGTGTTATTGTTCACGGATAGCAACACACCCGCCATCTAATACCAATATTATAGTTTCTTACAAACCAATTCCAATAGCACATCCAGAATACCATAGCCATGTTTAAGCTCTCTTAGAATTACATTTCTAGAATATATTTTTTACGCCTTCTATCAACGTTGTTTATCGAAGTTGTTCAAAAAATAAATAAATAAATAAATATATATATATATATGGTTTCAATTTTTTTAATTAGCATCAGTCTAGCTTAATTCAATAAACCTTGTGGTACACATTTGCCAGATTTGATTGTACACAATCACGACATCTATCAATTCTCAAACAGAGAAATGACCATTCGATGTCCAGTAAGGTATCAGTTGATTTCTTATTTTTTTCCGATTTTAATTTTTTTTCTCATTCATATTTCATCCTTCCTAACCACCTTCCTTCTACTGCCATGTTACCACGAGATGACATCTTTGGACGACTACACTCACAGCCGCAGTGATTGGAGAATCAGCCGCCAATGTTGCCAGTCATAGATCCAGGTTTTAGAAGTGCAGATTGCAGTCTCTCCCGGATTCGTAATTGGACTACCAGATCCAGTTCGTACAACTTGACTCCAGCACAGTTCGGCATCGATTTCCGTCAAGCAGCATGTCTTCTTTTGTTTTCGTTCTATTCAACATCTTAATTCCTCTCCAGTGTTAACGAAATTCTGAACTAATTACCTTGAAAAAAAAAAAAAAAAAAAAACGCTCATCTTGTAAAAATCTTGTAGTCAACGTCAATCAATTTTGATAATTGATTTAACCAAAACACTATGCAGCAAATTTTGTCTCACAAAGACTGCAATTTTGTATGGTTTTATTTCATTTTGTTAGTATGTAAGACATATTTTCGGTGATAGATTTTAAAATAAATTTTCTTTTCCATTAGTGCACATATACATAAAGCACTTTTTACTTGGTACTCAAATTGGTTTAAGGTATTATATACAATGTATAAATATATATATATATTAAATACATATTATATGTACAAATCAAATAGCCCTTCAGGCCAACAATTGTAAGAGTTGACTTACTCAATTATACATTTATGTTCAACTCATTTTTTCAAATAATTTTATAGGCCACTCAGGCACTATTTACTCTCAATTATTATTTACGTCACAGTATATTTCTTTAAGGTATTAAATATTAGTAATTAAGGACTCTTCGCGCTCTAGGGGATCGCCATGCTCTCTTAAAAAGGAATATCTCTCTCCTTCTCTCAGTATTTTCCTCCTTAATAATAATAAGCACCATAGCAATCTAGTTTACATTCCATCCCTTTATAGTCAACTATGTTGCCCACTCTGTTTTGTCAGGTAAAGTATTACCTTGACTAGATAAGTATCGTTTTGCACTGGGCATATAATATATTCATATTATTCGCTTGAACTAAGTAAGTGATTGACTTTATTATAAAAGTGAATAATAACAAAGAAGTGACAAATAACTTGGTTACAACAACAAGGAAAAGCATTTCACCGTATTTTCCAGTGAGTATTATTTTCATGCTGTTATGTGATCCTGTGACATAAGCATACTTGAATGGATTTTGAAAAACAATAACAAATGACGACAATGCCTAGTGAAAGCTGCCAACCTTGTTCGTAAGAACATAACATCTACCTACTGATAAACATCGAAGCTTTTGAAAGGTGGTAAACTGGTTGACTATAAAGCGGTATAAATACTAGTCCTTTGGAGGAGATCAGTCTACTCTGCTCGCATTCTATTCCGACGCTACTCGATACTCGACGCTACCTTTCAGTCAATCTGCTATTAGCATAAGCGTCGACTCTCTGTTCCTTAACACTTAAACTCTAACAGAGACAAACCATTTAATTTATTCGGACAGTCAAAAGTTCTCTACAATTATTCTGTTCTTTAGTATCGTACTCCTCTACACATATCTTGCATCACCATGCTGAACGAGTAAGTAAATCTGGCAACTTTGTGCCCTTTGATCTTTACTTGATTAATCGATTGGTCATCGCTCTGATGAGCAATCATTTCAGTTTCCATTTATAGTAATTTACTGAGAGAGATATTCTTGCTTAGGATAGCATTGGTCTCCTAGCGAAGACTTGTAACTATACATTCTTTTTTATATCAATTCTATTTTGACCAGACTTGTCCCTGATTAATTCAGGATAATTTGTAAAAACATGACGGCGGAAGATACGCAATAAATTGTCAATATCCGTCTTATTTAGACTTTGGTTTTTATTTACATACATCTCTTAGTCTTGGAATAATTCTCCTATCCGCTGTAATACGTAGTATTCAAATACAAACTATTTGTAGTAATTCGTAATTGTAGTAATCGTTGTAATATGACTTCCTCAGCATCCACTCTTTGATTTTTAACTTTAAATTTATAGCCTAAACTTAATAATCTCTTTTCTTCCTCCGACAACCTCACATTCCCTATAACCACAACTTTCTTTTCTATGTCCTTTTCTTCTTTCTTCCATCCGAGTCTCACCCCTTTTTCCTCCAGTCTATTGTGCACTTTAATACTAAACTCCTTTTCCCACACACTAAGTCTCTTCATAACAGCTTCCCTCGTGAACACAGACAAACCATCACTTACGTTACTTTTTAAGTCCTCTGTCTTTTCCTCATTCCACTTTAACCAGCGCCCTAATTTCATTCCAAATCAGTTCTTTCTCCATCTTCTTAATCAACATTTTATATTTATTCGATTCACACTTCACTCCTTTCTTTACAACTCTCAAGCCTTTTGGAGTCACTTTTTCCATTAAGCACTTCCTCAGGAACCACACTTGCTGTCTCTTGGAAATCTCCGCTCTCCTCCTGTCCTTCCAAAACGTTTACAAAAAATTTTAATTTTTTAAAATAAATTGTAGTGCTTTGCTCAGCCATTATTTTATTTTACCTTTGGTATATAAAAGCAAAGCTTTCGTAAAGAAAATATACTTCACACTTGTACGTGAAAAGGGTTTGAGAAAAAAATAACTGAAATTGAACCCGAGAACTTTACGAGGAATATCTCGAGACTGGAATAATATCAGGCGATACGGTTGAGAAACTCGCCATCTGGATTCAAAATGGCCGCCCAAAAAAAACATTATCCTCACCTTTCGAGCTAGGGAAATGAAATTTGGTACGAAGTGGTAACATCGCGAGTAGATCACGACAATATAAGAAACTGTGTAAAAAGTTGGCATCTTTAATCCAAAATGGCCGCCCAAAAACAAATTTTTCAAACCACTGCACTGAAGCTAAAGAAACGAAAGTTGGTATGTAGGTGTACCATTTATTATCACATCACGAGTATGTTAAAATAAATGGAGCGGGCGCAACCCCCAGGAGGGGTATTGGGACAGATCTTCATCATGGGGGTACAGTCCCCATTCTTTCCTCCGATGTGTCGTTTAGCTTCCAGTATTATGGCACTTTGAGTAAGTCATTCACTTTCAATCGAAATGAACAGGGGCTGTTCATCTGAACTTCGGAGTGCGCTCGTGTCCCTTCGGAAACCACGCCTCCTTTACGTCACAGGCGGATAGCGCATAGGAAATTTCTTAAGAGATGATGAGAAATAATTTATTGTGGCCTTTTGGATAGGAATTTTTTGATAAAACAAAAAACTGTTATAATCTACGCTATATTGCCTATAATATGAGACAGATTTGGTTTCAATAGCTACAGTACTTTCAGAGCTACGGCCTGTTATTTGAGTTGGATAGTGAATTTTTTATCCTTAAATAATTTATTATGGCTGTTTGGATGGGATTTTTTTTATATAATATGGAATAAGAGTATATAAATTAAGTAGCCTTGCCACGTATATCTATATAAGGATAAATTGCGGTATAAAAGATAAATTTTTGCTTGTAATGAAATTTCCACTCCTTTCAAAATTCCTAGTGTCGTATGTTTTCCTTGTACGGACAAGATTATTTTGATTACGGTAAACCTACCAGATATCTCTATGAAATGGGATGCTTTAGAAATAATCTTTCAGTAGTTACTTCAGATTTTCTTTTTGCTCAAACGATGTGAGTAAAAAAAAAATAATAAAAAATACTTTTTAAGACATACTTTTTTAAAAACAATATGTATTAAAAAGTGAAAAATATTTTTATGCATGACTAAAAAGAAAAGCATGGCGTGCGCTCTCATATACAGTCACTTTATAAGTTCTTGAATTGGCGCACCCCATGTTTTTCTTTTTAGTCATTCATAAACAAAATGATTTTTCACTTTTAGTACGAATTGTATAAGAAAACTATGTCTTTATTTTTTTAGTTATTTCTGTGTTCGTATAGTTTTTCTCAAGCTAATGTTTCCTGTCCCAAATCCTAAAGCGTTCTGCAACCAGTCAAACGACAGATCGTTGCAGGTTAGTATTTATTTTGCTTTAAAAATATAAAACTATATGAATGTAACAATAGAATATTGTATTGTCGCCCGACTTACGTCTCTGTGCAAATTTCATCATTGAGTGACGTCGGGAAATAAGTTAAATTAACGTTGCAAGATTTGAGGACACCACGAACCATTGTGAACTAAAGAAAAAAGAATGTAAAAAGCTTGTATTTTTACATTTCCATGTTTTCATTCTTGATTCACTGCGTACATGTTATACTAGCAGAGAAATCAGCGAGACCTTGTTGTCAGTATCATAAGCAAAAGAAAGCATTCGTATAAACTTCACGAAAAATTCGGGAAATGGGATGAAAAAATAAATTTAAGAAAATCAATTTTTCCTTGCTTTTTTTTAACCTTAAGTCCTGAAAGAGCCTTAGACGATAAGAAAGGTCAATTCCTTATAAACCTTTGCCCATTCTTAATACATCATTAAAAAAATATCTTTAGCAGTCAAGGAAAACATTTAAAACTTTCGTGGTCCATCAACAAAGTCCGTGGTGTTTATCAGTTCGCGCAGTGCCCCTGTATTATTCTAATAGATCAGCTAACAAGACCTTGTAATTGACATAAGCTTAAGAAAAAAATCAGTATAAACTTCAAGAACATAACAAAGTAGCTCAAAAGAAAGAAGAAATAGAATAAAATTAACATTTTGTGGAATATATTAGCTCTTTTCCGGTCTAACCACCCTTCTGATTATTAAATATCCTTCACCATCATTTTAAAATGTTCAAAGAAACAGAAGAATTGACAGCAAAAATGTTGATCTTGGGTGGGGGAAGTGGTCATTTTTGTATCAAAAAATTCACATCCAAAAGATTTTTATAAAATTATTTTTATTATAAACTGATGAAATATTGAGATTCAAATCAAATAACAGGCTGCAGCTCTGAAACTACTACAGCTATTGAAGCAAAATATTTTTTATTTTATAGCCCATATATTGCAGATTGTAACAGTTTTTATTGTATCAAAAAATTCGCACTCAAACGGCAATAATAAATTATTTTCCCTCCGCCTATTGAAAGGTTCCCTATGTGCTATCCGCCCCTTGACGTCACTGTAGCAAAAACCGTTAGAACATGATTTTGAACTTCGGAAGCGCCTGATGAACATACCTTCTCACTTATTCTGTTGTACGTACCTTAGAGATGAACGTCTTTCCCCGGCGACGGACTATAATTGATTATACCATATTTTGCTTCCGACTTTTTATTAGTATGTTGCTTATCTAGACGAAAAGTAAACAGAATGTAAAGTTATAAAGGAACAAAGTTAGCTATTTTATACTTTTCCGCTTCCGTTCGTGTACTTGTTAAAATTTCAAAAGCTTCTTCAGCTGAGAGTCTGGTAAATTTACCTATAAGCTTTGCACCATTGGCAAACTCATATTTGTAATGATAATATCTCAAAGAAGCATTTCATTGTAATTTATTCCCATACACAAATAAGACATTTCTTCGCCCAAGTAAAATTCTATATCAGTAGCTAGCAATTGCAATACTCAAGAGACATCTAGGAAACGCAAGATCTCGTTTGGCATGATACTAGTAATAATGGTTCATTCCCTGCAAAATAACTAAAAAAAAAAATGTGTCAAGTTCACGTAGCTATATTATTAGTGTGATTACTAAAACCACCAAACATGTAGGTACTATTCTGTAACTCTTCATTGCATAGAACAAACCTTCCCAACAGAGGACACGAGGTCACATCCTGTTCGCACGAATATTTCTGTTGACTAGGCATCAAAACAATCATACAAACAGGAGAAAACATAAGAAAATCAACAAAAATATTCGATAAGATATTGAATAAATCGATAGTTTTTTTGGGGGGTTTTGTTTTAATTCCCAATTTACTGAAAAGAGTATTGGTAGTTCCTGGAACCGATCACCGCTTCTGGAAGGCGTTCGAGAATTTAAGCAAAACTGCATTGACGTAGATTTTGAGAATTTTGGATTTATGTCTCTCTTTGTTAAAACCATGAACAGAGATGGTGAGAGTTTTGCGTATCTCTCTTTCCATGAGAAAAAAAAAATCCTAAGCTAAGTGAACCCAATGTCAAAGAAGAAATATTCAGATACACTTTTTTTTAAGGCAGTAGCTTCGTTAATACATTAAGTGAAGGAGAAAGATTAACTTGGCAAGTTTTTCGAGTCTTCAGAAACTTCCTAAGCAAATACAAGGCAGAGAATTACATGGAAATTGTGGGCAGGTTTATAGCCTTCTATTGTTCCATATAGTGCTACAGGTCACCGAAGTTACACTTTTCTTTTTACGCGCACTTCGATTTCTTCCCTTAAAACTTGGAACTGGTTTCTGACGAACACGGTGAAAGATTTATCACCACATTGTAAATATGGAGAAGCAGTAAAGTGGAAAATGGAGTGGAAATATGTTGGCTGAGTTTTGCTAGACAGTAATACAGCAATTTCAAATGTAAATAATATTTCCAAACATTATTATTACAATTTATGATGCACCAGTATATCTACAGGTACAGATCATCAAATTTTATGAAAGCTAATTTAAAATATTACGTTCACTGCACTAACATATTGTTTCAGTACGGGCGCATATCACAAGTTACCCAGACCTTGTGTGTACAATTACAAAGGATAAAACCATTTCTGTGACTTTCGAGAACTTTACATATCAGTTCATTTACAACCAAGAACATAAGATGTCTTAAAGGTATAACTTCCAATGTATTTAACAGTCGGTGTTAACGCAAATTGATCCAATGGTTTCATAAATCTTCGCGCACTTATTTCTGACACATTCTTTTCCCATTATGTCCGATTGCCTAACTTCTAAGATTTCAAAAGATGGCTCTGCTAAGCAAGTTGCTTAAAGTCAAATAAATTACCACGAAATTACACCTAATAACTATAAAATAATGGAGATGTTTCAATTTTGCAGTTTAGGTTTAACAAAAACCACAAACTTCATGTAAAAATAAACCAAAGTGTAGTTTTGAAACAAAATTCACTCGGAGGCATCCTATCCATGAAATCCCTACTCCAAACAGAAGAAACTGCGTCTGTGATGCATCCAGTTAGTAGTTCAACTCTCACCCGCCTGATGTCACTATCGGTCCGATCTACGGGGGCACACTTCCCCCTTTCTGTCCTCCCTCCCCGTTTTGTCAAACCTTTCCCTACATTCTTTCGGCACGACGTAGGCTCTGATTTACGAAACCGACAAGGATTATGCCATTTGTGACGATACCTAACTTACTTTTTGCACGCTTCTAGTCCGAAAACTACGCATTTTTTTTAATTTCTTGAAAGGACTTTGTTAATGGTTTTAATAGAATTTTATTTTGTTAATGCCAATATTAGTTTTTGAAAACTGAATTAAGAACTAATAAAAAAGATAGCTTTTTCACCTATAGAAGATCATCGTAGCTTTAAACAGCAAGGTATGTATATTCTAAATTTTGTCACTTCAGAATTAGCGATTTCGAATTTATGTCCTGAAAATAAATAAATTCATTACTATTTACTAATATATTAAAAAAAATTACACATTTTGTTTTTTCTTCAGGATCACCTTGATTTTTATAGGTGGGATTAGGGTTGGCTAGCTCCTAGGTAAAAGGAGTTAAAGTAACTAGGCTAAGGGTGGTTTTCGCTCGTAGGTAAAACCCATTATACATTTTATAATACTTGTAGAAAGCAAGTATATTCTTAACTGTTAGTCTTCCCTTACGAACGCTTCTAAAATTCATTTTAATAAGGTCCGTGTCTTTAAGATTTTTTAGTATACCGTTGATGCGGGGTTAAATGTATTCGGTGTGAAATTATGTTGGCAAAACTAACAACTGATACCAATTGAGGATGACAACTTGTATAGTAGTACTTTTTTTTCCTAGGCTGTCGAATAATGTTCATTGTTCATGTGAAGTTTGGTGCGTGTATATCTAACAGTATGGAAGCAGCTTGAAATATTTAAAACTGGTAGGTAACACTGACAACCTCGGAGTACCTTTATGACCTCACCAAGTACCTAATACACAGGTTTGTAAAATTTCGAAGAAATTAATGTAATTGTGTTGATTTGTATAAGTAACAAACAAACTTTCATTTTTATATATAAGACAATCAACAATTAACGAGCAGATTGTTAGTTAATGCCTCGTATTGTCGAATGTAACTAAGTTTCGGTTTTAATTTCTTCAAGTCAATTATTACCAGTGATAATGACAAGTCCATCTCCAAGTCGTTTCTTCAGAGAATTTGGTAGGCTATTTTATATCTTGTCTTCTTCTTATTATTATTATTATTATTATTATTATTATTATTAACTTGCTACTTCTTCATGCTATAATTAGAGAGAATGCTATTCTTTGTCAAGAACTTCAGACGCTTTGAGCGAAAATAAGCTAAAAGTTGTATAAATATTGGACGGAAAGGTCTCATTAATTTATATACGGATTAAAAGTTCAATTTTTCTCTCATATAAGCAAGGAAATTATTAACCCAAGCCTTCCAAAAAGTCGCCTTGATTAGTACCAATCAATAGCCTGTTTAAACTATTATATCTTAATAAATGCGGCTAAGTTCTAAGTCTTTCAGTATTTGTATGTTCCTTGTCTATCTGTCATGACTAGTGATTAGACGGCCTGCTTACCATGGGCGGATTTAGGAGAGAGACCCTGAGAAGGGAAGGGGGGGGGGGGGCAATTATTTTAAAATATATTTTTTAGAATGGAATATTTAATATCATTCCGAAGTGATTGGGGGCAATTTCCCCGCCCATGCTGCTTACGTCTGTACGCACTCTAGACGTCTCGCAACGCATGATCGTTTGTGTTTTGAGAATGTCAATCCTCTGACTAGCGTAATTTTGCTTCTGTTTTATGTGAAGTTGTTTTGTTACTCAAGTTGCTGGAGCAAACGTATTCTGCGTTTGCTACCGTATATACAGATGCTTATCAGAATAATGGAAACACCTGAACGAAAGTGCAACTTACCAGATTAATATGGTGTCGGGCCACCTTTCGCCTTCAGAACAGCCTTGATGCGACGTGGGATGGAGGCATAGAGGTCGTGAATGGTAGCAAGTGGAATATTACACCATTCCTCGTGCAGGGCATCGGCCAGTTCTGTGAGAGAGGATGGAGGTGGAAATCGTCGCCGGAGTCGTGTTTCCAAGATGGACCACAGATGTTCAATTATGTTGAGATCTGGGGATTGGGCGGGCCAGGGGAGGTGTTGAACTTCATCCCGATGTTCCTCAAACCACGCTGCAACAACTCCAGCTGTGTGAATGGGTGCATTATCATCATGGAATATGGCGTCATTGTCCGGGAACAACATCCGGACCATAGGATGCAAGTGGTCTCCTACAATTGCGACATAATCATTGGCAGTGATGCGTCCGCGAAGTGTGACCACAGGACCCAATGAAAACCATGATATTGCGGCCCACAGCATCACCGTGCCGCCGCCATGTTTCACAGTTGGGCGGAGACACTGCAGATCATACGCTTCTTTGGGCGTTCTCCACACATAAACACGGCCCGTGGTTTGGAATAGGGTGAATGGTGACTTATCCGACCATACCACACGTTTCCAGTCGTCAACGGTCCAAGTTGCATGGTCGCGGCACCATTTGCGGCGTGCTAAAGCGTTCTGGTCCCTGATGAGAGGTTTGGCCCGTGCAACACGACCCCGTAAGTTCATGTCATGTAATTCGCGGCGGACTGTGATTGTCGAAACAGGTTGGGGGAGGTGCTGATTGAGTTCCTCCGCCACTTGCGCCGCAGTGGCACGACGGTTAGGCGTGACAATGCGCTTTAATACCCGGCGTGCCCTGTCACTGATGCTTTTCTTCCGCCCACTGTTCCGCTTCCCCGATGTGGTTTTCCCGTGTGTTGTGTAGGCCGTCATCACCTTCGACACTGTCCCTGGCGATACACCTAACACACTAGCCACTGCCGTCACACTCACTCAACATAACCGCGCACCAACAATTTGCCCTCTTTGAAACTCTGAGAGGTCTCCTATTTTACACTACCTCCGTCTGCTGCAGCCACTGCACACTCCTGTTCCACAACGCCTGACGTAGTATGGAGACCGACCTAACACACCACCACCAGTAGTCCGGCGCTGCGGTCGCCACGACACCACTGCCAACCCATACATCTGACGTGTTGCCAACTACAGGTGTTTCCATTATTCTGATAAGCATCTGTAAATAACAGCAATTTCCTTTGCTGCATTCGCATGAAGCCAGTGACGGGTTCATGTATAGTAAGCGTTCAATTGGTCTTGCATATCTATATCGGAGTTGGAGGCGACCTTTTACGGTATAAAAGGCTGCATCTTCTGCTGGAGTACAGCACTTATTTTGTTTTTCATTTTTAAGGCATCGAAAAGTACGATCGGCTCGAAAATACGCCGAGGTCTCAAAGTCTTTTTCCTCTTGCCTATTAAGAAACTGAGTGAAATTAAAATATTACCTAAGTATTTTCTATCCACGAAGGTAGTACCAAGATATCTTGGGTAGTACTACGCGAACAAAGTTTCTCTAGAAGAGAGAAGATTCACAAAAGTTTGCTGTAAGTGTTCGTTTGAACAACAAAAATCTATTTTATATACTTAGACGTTATGTTCATTGTACGCATCTGCGTCAAACTTTCATTTAACGAAATTGATAAAATAACATACGTTTTAATAAACATACTTAATCTTTCAGATTGTTTAAAATATTTTATAAGTGATGGAGCTGCCATCTCTTAGGCAAACAAGAAACAAGCTCAAAATTATGTGTTAGGTTTCTATTTGAACAAAGGAAACAGATTTAAAAACAAGTTAACATATTAGCACTTTCGTGTACATATCAACTTTTAAGTTACTAAAGTTTTCTTGTATTTAAAAAAAAAAAATCTGAAGAGTCACTATGATTGTAATTATCGAGACTAATATAATACTCTACTTTTTAACGATTATTTTCAATCAATTTCGTGTGATTGCTTTCTTCTTAATAATCCAATTAGTTTAAAAAACATTAACACAATAATTGCGTATATGTAGGCCTACAACATTGTCTTCTAATATGTTAATTTCTCCTCATATCGTACCAGAAATTTTGTCTCTTGTCATCATTATTTTAATTTCTAAAGAAAAAAAAAAGTATATCTTTTTACTCTGATGCAATGTTTTTATCCTTTCTAAAGTTTTCACTGAAGAAGGTTAATGAAGCCAGCGGGAGTTAAAGGTAGCTCGTCGCTGGTCTTTTATATAATCCTTAACTGGGATCACTGTTCGATTTGTTATAAATTACAAAGGGTTGATCCTAAGACTAGTGGTTGCTGGTAAGTTTCAACATAGTACATATTTTGGTAGAAATTCAGCGATTTTATCCCAGGTTGGGGTGATATTCGGAATCAACAACCAGGGATGAAATTCTCACGCACCAGGGAAAATCCCCGGCATCCGCTCCTGGCAAATCGAACATTGACTGGGATTAAAGCAACGGCTCAACATCCATCACTCTTTCTCCTTTTCTTTGACCATCTGGTGAACCCGTAATAAAACTCTACCAGGCGATTTTCTACTTCAACAAATTCACTTCTCTGCTTTCACTTGAGGTTTAGAACTATCACTCAGGGCTGTGATGTGACCTTTGATTGAGGCTGATATAGAGTAGAAGAGAGAAAGTGGGAACTAAATCAGCTAGGGCCTATTTTAAAGTTACCAGATCGACATTTGCCTGGTGTGAATGAAGAAGTTCCCTACGAAAACTGGGGAAGTGGAAGTCAATTGCTCCCCCCCCCCTCAAATGACGCCTCTACATGTAGGATCATAGTTATGGAATTACACTACTGTAGGTACCATCCCCCGATAGGCATCTTCCCTCAATCCACTCTTTTTTCCTGACACCCACTTCTATCCAATATGACAGGGATTTCGACGATCTAAGATTAAAAAAAAAGAAAGTGTTTCAGAAATGAATCCTGATTAAAATATATTATTATCATCTCAATATGCAAAGGTTTTCTTTGTTATGAGATTTGAAAGATGTTCGTGATAACACATCCTTGTTACAGACAGCCACATTGGCCGTCACCTTTTGGATGTTCACTACAGGAGGCCATTTTGTTTTCTGTTGTGAAGATCAAGAATCTGATTATATCGATGAAAACTATTGAAACAGTCCTGTGGTCACATGAGCAGTACGCTCTGTGCCAAACTACCTAGAATTTGATTAGAAATAGAAACTGGAGATGTTGATAATGTTCAATTTTAAGATTCCCACGAATTCTAGAACAAATCTATGCAAGCATAAATTGTCATTACTTTTGTACATTGTGTACAAACTGCACCAGTACAATGGAGGCTTCTTTTGCTTGAATGATCACCTGTAAAAATTCTGCATATAGTTTACTCTTGAAATCCTGAATGTACATTTACCGTTTCACACTTTATTCATCTTTAAGTAATATTTGAATGAACTTACCAAACTCATTTGCTGAAGGAAACAAACAGCCATTGTCTAGTTAAATACCACAACAATTTAATGAGTTTCATCAGATTTTTAGTATGTAATACATCTAATCAATTTTGCTTCTTTGCTGAAAAGTACAGTTGATTATTCTTGTTATATGAGTGGCATTAATGCTATAATTTCTATGCTGCAAAAGCACACACAGTACTCTGGACTTGCCATATTCATACCCTAACAATCTATTCGCGAATCAAAGGCGCCGGCTCTATTTCATTTTCACTGCGTCACTAAATTTGTGGAAATTGTACTTACCTTATGTCAATGTCGTTAATATGTATTTATTCGAATTGCATGGCTTTCTATAAAAGTAATTGACAAATTTAAAAGGCATATTCTGATTCACGAGTCCTTTATGATCAATATATGATGGTAGGGATTTTTATTATGAAAAGGGGATTTTTTTACTCACTTGACAGGGATTTTTGTTTTTTACGGCCTGGCAACACTGATTTTGTTAGGACTTTCCGAACCTATTTAATCTGCTAGACTACAACCTGATTGATTCGACGATTAGACGTGCAGCTGAGAACATCTAGTGCTGTGTGGTGTGGTGACTACGTGTTGAGAAGAGTTAAATTGTGACAGACTTATTCAGTGCACATCAGACATTTTGACATACACACTTACATACATATACACATACACTATACATTCCCTTACACGTACTATACATCGTTTCCTGTTGCAGTTTTCTCTTTTTAACTTCACATTGCATTCCGTATACGTCGTTTCCCCATTTTCTCACACCTCTTTATAGAGGTGGCGAGCCTATGAATCACGTTTAATACTTTTATCACCAATTATTCTATACTTTTTCACTTTTCACTCAAATCATATTTATAACTTTTTCACGATTATTTTAATTCATTATTATATACTCACATATATACATTTTAACAGGCCAATAGTCTCAACTGGCTGAGGCCTTATTCGCTCCAAGGAGCGTTTTAGAATAGAATAGAATAGAATAGACTACAACCTTCCCTTCTGGCAGTCATGGCTAACAGCTGTCCTGCGGCCCACTTGCAGCCCGTCATGTTATTTTGTGCTGCCCGCGGCAAGATAAAAACTATATTAAGTTATTTCTATTGGTTTCAACCGCAGACTTTTTGATTGATAGGTTAGTTATTTTTCATTATATATGATGACGGTTCGCGACGCTAACATTCATCATATTCTGGCCCTCGTATATAAAGAAGTTGACTACGCCTCGACCATAGTATATTCATTCGAACAATGAGCTAAGTCGTGATAATGACTTAGCTCATATAAGCGGCGTCTCTGATTTTCAACATTTAATCTACTCTCATTAACATAGCTTAAGAAATAGTAAGGTACTGGCGAAGACAGTTTTTTGCTAGTCATTTGTCGGTAATCGCGACGGAACACAACTTTGCGAGATCTCGGATGTTAACAAATGGTCTGCTAAAGAGTACCCGGCAAGCGTCTCGCTATAATGGTCCCAAAAATAGCAAGGGGTTTGCTAAGTCAGGTTTTGTGAAGCATCTGTTAACTTCCACATTCGCGAACATCGTACGTGTGAGTTGGTTCTCCGGCGTAAGATCGTACGGTACAAACGATCTTGCGTCCCTCTACCAACTTTAAAAACACTAGAGGCCCTCACAGATGGTAGAGACCTTGACGAGGTTGTGAGGCTTTCAACCAACATCTGCCTGTACCACAAATACCCAATCCCTGCCACATTGGTGACGGTAGGTTCTGTGTGGAGACGATTTTCAACTTGACAGTCTCTGGATAAGATGAAGGGATTGTCGTTTGTCATAGCTAGGGCTAGAAATTTCATGAAATGTCGTCGGCTTTCTGAGTGTTGGTGAATGATTTACATTACAATAAAAGTAATTTCACGTAAAACTTAAGCATTTTTATTATGTTTGTTGGTCATTTCTTCGTTCTTAGATCATTTTGGGATGATTTCTGAAGTTTCTGTCTTATTTTGGAACTTTTCCTCTTTTCTATAATTGCACATATGTTTTTAAATAATAAATATTAACATTTCAACAAACGCTTTTTATTTTTGCATTTAATTAAAGACTGTAAACTATTTCAATAAGGCATGTACTAGCTGGAAGTATTTTGCATGCAAAACATATGCAAACTTCTGATATCATTACGCGGTATTAATTTGCTTTACACAAAGATCCTGTCTGCAGTAACATAGTTCAAAATTGTACAGTTATATCGGTTACTGCACTAGCTGGGAATCCAACCCGGCCTTCGCAACATATTACCAGACATCACTTCTGTGCTTTTAGGATCTGCAAATGTAATTTTATGCATTAAGTTTATTTTAAAAATTAGGATCATTCCACGCCAACTGACCAGATTTTAGAGATCGGCTCCCACCTCACCTTCTCGGATTTTGATGAAATTTGAAACAAAGGTTTGTCTTGGGCTCAAATGAGCACATACAGAGTTTGAGCTCACTATCGCCTATAACAAGCACGGAATGACCCCCCAGAAAATGCTCAGTTATTCAGGCTGTGAGCAAGCTGACAAAAGTGCAAGTTTAGCTTCATCCAGTGCAGTCATAAATGGTTGCAGAGGCTCGCTAGTATACTTTTATCGATAGGTTCCGAAAATGAGATCCCTTTGGGGCTAAACCTCATACCTTTTTTTGAAAAAGTGGGCTAAAAATGGAAGAAGATCCAAAATGCCACCTGGTGCACAAAACTTCACCACCGTACAGGTTGAAAACCAACAAGTCTGCACGTACTGTTTTTGTTACAGGTTTAGCAGAGGTATATAGTAAGTAATAGGGTGTGGCCACAAGTTGCTGATTGTATGCATATCTGAGCTAGAATGACTAAAATAGTCAATGGAAATTGAAATTGAATGAAAAACAGCCATCTTGGAAGCCCCGAATGACTATCATGGCAGTTAAAAACTGGATTGTAATGAGTGTCACTGGAAACAGCACACGCAAATACATTATTGAGCAAAAAATGGTCGTGATGACCCCCCAATTTTCTCAAATGACGAGAGCTTAAAATATAATATTTATACTGATTTGTAGGTGTAGAAAATGCGTAGAAACCATCTATTCCACCAGAGCTGTTGTTAGCCACATTATTGTGACAAAAAATATTAGAGATATCCGAAATGAAGATATTTGGGGTGTAATGGGTTTTACTTTGCATATATGAGTGTGTAAAATGTAGTAGACTGGTGGGGGTGCGCACGAAACCGAAACGGATGTGCTAATCTATTCCTCCGTTTGTCTATGGTGCCAAAAGCACTACCAGTTCTATTCAATGTATGATTTGTATGGAACCGGTATGCCTATCGCCAAGGAGACACGCCCGATAGGCAGGCCGATCCAGCCACCATCTGTTCCGCAGGCCGGTCATGTTTTCTTTTATTCATGATCTTTCATAGAAATGCAATATTTTACACACGAACAGTATAATTTCCCGTTAACATATTGTGATTTATATAGCAAATTATTAATAATACATTATGCTTATATATTTGAAGAAACTTCACAAACCAAAACTATACAAGTGTCAAAATAACCACTAAGACAAATTTCGTGAAAGCAGAACTTAAAGATTCTACTTCTGAGAGACGTAAGACGAGTAAAACGATTTCCATGTAAATCAATGGAAAGGTCATACCAAGATGGCGGGGGTGATCTACACCGTGGAGATGACATCAAGCAACTATGATACAAATTCGACGGAAAGCCTTCGCCTTTCCATTGTTGGATAGTTATCAATTTTAAAAGACGAAGACGAAGGAGATGTTGCTTCTTGCTGCTGTCAGTATCTAAATGATATCCCTTGGCATCTACTGAAATAAGATCTACGACTCTCATGAATAAAGTGAATCTGATTAGATTGGAAGTAGCACACTGGCTATTGTTGAGTATCTGCACCCCTGTAGTACGACCGTTTGAAAGAGTTCAAATTGGATTAGGTGATGTTAAATGAATTTCATAAAGTAAACTAATCTTGGATATAATGTCGTTTTCTTTTCTATTAAACTACTTGATCAATATCTGTGTTTAAGCATTCGTTGGAATACTTCATATATTCTATTTTTAATGTTATTATTATATAGTGGATAATTTTTTAAAACCACACACACCCCCGCCATCTTGGTACGCACCTTCCATTGATTTACACGGGAATTGTTTTACCCATTTTATGCCTCTCGGATGTAGAATATTTAAGTTCTGCTTTCACAAAATTTGTCTTGGTGGTTATTTTGGTTCTTGTATAGATTTGGTTTGTGAAGTTTCTCCAAATATATAATTATAATATATTGTTAATAGTTTGCTCTATAAATCACAATATGTTAACGGGAAATTATACTGTTCGTGTGTAAAATATTGCATTTCTATAAAGTAGCACGAGTAAAAGAGAACATGGCGATAAACTGGGCGAAAACAGAAGTTAAAACTATACTTCTAAAAAGTATAAGACGAATAAAACAATTCCCATGTTAATCAATGGAAAGTGCGTACCAAGATGACGGGGGTGATCTACAGCCTTAAATTTGAGGTTGATCAAGGCAACATCAGTATGTACTTGGTCCTTCTGTCAAGCCAATGATATAGAACAATCCAAGATGGCTTGTACGTTGATTTCGGTGATGGGTCCTACAGCTTACACTAAAATTGTGCTCCAAGGTAGTATAGGGACAAACTAGTTTCCCAGATCGGGTCACTGTCAATCATGTTTGGGTCAGGTTGTATCACCAAAAGTGAACCAGTTTCAGCTCTACCCCCAACTGAGCTACATGATCTGTCCATCTTAGTCGTCATAATTTTATTATTCTTACATCATCAGATGACTCATACATTTTGTGGAATTCTTCAATATGCAGTCTCCTCCATTCTCCGATCATTTCGTCCCGTTGCGGATCGTATAGCTTTCTCAAAACCTTATTTGCTTCCTCAAATGCTTGCAATTTATGTTCATCTCCCAGAGTCGTTCGTACTCTATTTTTCGGAAGCATAAAATATTACCAGCAGACTAACCGTTCTGTATATTTCCAATTTCAACTCTCTTGATATAAATAGGTTATGATCTTCTGTACTGAACAGAAACATGACTAGATCGATGCTAAGCGACGTTTCACTTCTTTCACAATGTCGTTTTTGATTGCTTAGCATCATGTTTCAGCTTTTGCGCAAGCTTCAAATAGTTGAACTTGTTTCTTTTTAATAGAAAGTTACAAAATTAAATATAACGAAACTTTTACACCAAAAACAAATCAAGCATATTTCTTGTAAGAACAAAGCAGTATCTTTCACGATAAACTTCAGACGAGAAATGAGGTGATAGGTTATCTGGTATCACCTATCAATTCAAATCGTGCCTTATCTGCATTTTTCTGAACCCATAAGATCACTGTAAAAAAAAAAGGAAATTTTCTTTCATGAAACCATCCAGATTTGGAATGGCTGATATTCAGGTGGACCTGTTTTCTACATTCATCCAACATCTTTACTGACTTGCACACAAGATAAGGAGGGACGTATTTAGCATCTGCACATCTGCATACTTTGCACAAAAATACTTCTTTGGTTTCTGTTTCAGACACTTGGAGTCATAATATACATCACTATAAGTAGAGTTAGTTTGATATTTCATGTTGCAACAGCATGTGTTTTCCCGTTTCGTCCCATTTTCTTCAATCCACCAATTCATCTCATCATCATCTATCCGGCCTGAGCCAAAGTTGCCTAATGCCCTTAAAAATTCAATTCAAATCCAAAAGACTAATGCGTCCTAGTTTTATTATTATTATAGATATTTTCTACCTTACCTGTATAAAAATATAGGAGAAACCAGAAATTGAGTTAGACTTTGGGGCCCCTCCGAAAAGAAATTCAATAACGTTACTTATATATAACGAAACACTCATTACATAAATAAGAAGTCATCATTTTTATAAATAAAGCATGAATTTCTTATCAAGAAAAGTACACCTCAACACTTGTCTTTGTATTCAACTCATCATAAAGGGGAAAAAAAAAATCAGATTCACACACAAGCAGTGAGACTATCACATGCCTATTTAAATAAACAGCTTCACGGAACAAAGAATGTTTAAAATCACATGAATCTGGTCGTACATGACTTCACTCCGGCAGCTATGCATTCAAAAGAGACCCTTACGACCAAGCACCCTTATAACTAGGGACTTTTATTGCTGCTTCTTTTCTAGTTCAAAAATAGGAGACACACACATATATATTGACGCCCGCACACCTTCTACAATTGTCGTAGAGCGACAAAAGGAAATGTAACGAACCTGTTACATTTTCAGAGCGTCTGTTGCTAAGTAACAGTGCGAAACACACAGTCTCAAGATTGTAGACACACGTTTGGCTACTTTTGTAGCACTTCAACCTCAGGCTTCCTTTTCTTCACTGTGTTGGTGGAGCTTGAGGGTTCCTTTTTCTACGATAGCATTCCAGCAGAAGTTGATGTAGAGAAGCTAACTTCAGACGTACAAAGCGTACTGCTTTGTATGATTCTAGCTACTTCTAAACAATGACGTCGCCATGATAACATGTCCGAGGGTAGAGTGAGTTATATTTCTTCGAAGAAGTAAGGGATGTCCTACGTTTATGACATACACATCAAATAAACATTACTAATACAACTGGAGGGCTTTTGACCTCCCTAATCCTTGTAGTGTCTGCTGTCCCTGCTTCTAAAAAGTATTGTGGCAGAATATTGGAAGAAGTTTATGCGACTTGGAGTGAGCTGACACAAAAAGAAAATGGACCAAGAGGTCGTAGCTCAGTGGTAGGGTTATTGGCTTAGCATTCGTTAATGTCAGCTTTTTTGTTTTGAGCTTTATGTATTTACGTGTCATGCTCCTTTGTAAAGACGGTATTATTATTGTTTCTCATATTGAACTTGAAGGATATTTTGCGTGGAAATTACAGTGAAATTCTGGGCGTCTGGTAACCCTACGCTGCCTACATCAGGTGAGTGGCAATACACACGCTGATGACGTACGATAAATTTGCGATAAGAAAATCGTTGAAGTTAGCACGTAATATCTGCTTGCCATCCAATCAATAAGGCTCTTAATTCTTCTTCTTGGAATATGTTGAGTTTTATGGCAACGAGAACAATGGTTGTGGGCCTCTCACGTAAAACCTCAATGACCATGAAGAACGGTAGTTCTTCGAGTGACGCTGACAAATAAGTCTGTTAGCAGCACTCTGTGTATACAGCTTACTTCGGATCTAGCGAACTATACGCCTGATTTTTATGCTTGAACTTGCATTTGAAAGCTCTTTGCCATACTAAGACACAGACCTCCCTGGGACTCCCCAGGGCGGTGCGAAAAAAAAAAATCAAAACTTCACATTTCTGATGATAGCACTGACCCAAGACCATATAGGCTGCCGAAACTTGCGGAATCTTAATCTACGCTTCAATACATTTCAAACGGTGTATAAAGCGTCAAAATCGGTGAAGGGGTTCAAAAGTTACGACTTTCTTTAGCCGAATCACTGAATTTTCACAAATGATAGAACAGTTTGTCTGTCATTCTGTCTGTCTTTTTGTTTTAGACCTAAATTAGTGGTACCAATGGGGTTTAGGGGTCAATTGCGGGCCGCAACAAGTTGGGGTAAATCGAAGCTTATTTTTTTGATAGGAGTTACCGTTTTCGAGATACGGTGACTACCATGGTCCAAAATCGACCTTTTGTATGAAGACTATGCACTTTTTTTTTAACAGAAAGCCTTACAAAATAAATGATATCAGTACAGAAACCCCTTCGGAGTAAAGGGACGAGTGACGCAAGAATTCTACTCACAAAAGAAGTGAAATTCATTTTGCGAGTGATTTTCTTTGTGCCACTATGAAGGAAGGAAGGATACTAAATCTCTTAACTTTATTACAAAGAAAACAACTCCGCCATAGTGAGACAAAGAAAATCACTCGCAAAATCTATATCATTTCTTTAGTGAGTAGAATTCTTGCATCACTCTTCCCTTTACCCCGAAAGGGTTTTTATACTGATTAAACAAACACAGAATATTTGTGAAGTTACACTGCTGATAAAATTAACTGAAGAAACAGAGAAAAGTGGTGTTTTTCCAAAAGGAATAAACTTGCACATACGTCAAGAAGAAATGTTTAAATTTATATTTTAAAATATGTACAAATATTCGTTACAAAAATAAATACAAAGGAGAGTATTGGTTATATTCCTCTCTTAATTGGTTTTGGAGAAACATACACTCTAACGGGTTTACTCAACTCGATCACACACAAATCCTCTGCATTGAAACCGCTTGCCTTCTTCGTAAGTCCAATTCCACTTTCAGTATCCGTAAAGTCTAAAACAAGACTCACTTCAACATGACAAGCTTCTGTCCATACCTGGTGAGACATTAAAACTGTTGTCAACAAGCGATAATCTGTCCCTGATTCACCGATGGGTCTCAAATCCTGGCGTTTTGGAATCACAAGTTGTGACTGTTGGTCTGGATATTTTACCGTAACTCTTAAAGTATTTGCGTCGTGAAGATGGGACAACTCAGCATCGAAAGGGACTCCCATTACAAGGCCTGCAGTGAATTGCAAAGCGCAATCGAGGTCTCCTGTGGGTTCATTAATTACAGCAGTTGACATTTTAATAACCTGCAAAAAAATTGCAATATGAATAAATACAACATACTAGAGCATCAGAATCAAATCAACTATCGAATGCTACTACACGAAATTTAAGGGGCCCTTTTTTCAGGACGCCTCAATACCTCCAATTCTGAATCTTGGAAGGACAAAGATTTTTTAAGGCTTGCTTTTTTTTTTCTGGCAACACGAAACTTACTTAATTTTAGAGTGAAATTACTTTATTTATACTGGCAACCCAAATGAATGGTTTGGCCCATTTAACGTGTAACGTGTTCGTACAGGGTTGCTACGGAACAAGTGAATCTAATTTCCCCTGACCATCGACACTCTGGTATTACGAAAATAATAAAATTCATTTTATAATTTTTCGACCTCTTTATAGCCGCCCAACACACACTTTTTTTATCTTCTTTTCTACACTACACCCATAAGTTGTAACAATAAACTTCGACAAAGAAAACAACGTTGTTAACGTCAGAATTGAAGTACATATATAAACTATTAGATTTGTAACCATTTATTTTCTTTTTACTTGTTAAATAGGAATAACAATGGCTTAGTACACCAGTCAAAAAAAGGTATAGTCCTGTGTAACTTCCGATACCATGAATAATTACTTCTAAAATGAGTTTAAAAAAACAGTGATCAACTGGGGGGTGGGGGTATCTGGTGAGAGACTATATAAGAACAACACTACTTGGATTGGACCACGGTCTTTTCCAAGACTCACAGATAAAATTTAAAAAAAAAACGAAGGTAGAGCTGTTACTTTGTTCAAGGATGTTATGTGAAGTAACTTATGTGACACAGTAGATACATGAGAATGAGCGAGAGAGATTGAAATACAATCAAGGAAAACATAAGAGATGCAAACGAAGCGTATGCAACATCTGGCTTACTATAATAGTTTAAACACATTCTTAGGTTTAAAAAGGCTAACATACTACAGCAGTGGAATGCGTTTAGATTTATACATCAAATAATTTGTAATTGAGTTGAATTACTGTTTAATATGCAGTGTATTTTTATCAGAATGTACACACCTTCGAACATAGTTTTTTTATTTCAGATACAGTTTTTGTTAAATAAGCATTTAATAAAAGTTTTGAAGGATGACAAGACAAATGATTATAAATTTTCTATATGTTTACATAAACACATTTTATGTATAGGTTCGACAACTCTGATATAATCTATTAATGTTAATTATACATAAACTATCAAATGTAATATTAATCAATTAATGCAGATGCATTTTTATATAACGTTTCGCTTTAGTGTACGTTATATCATGTTTGTACACTATAATTATCAACGTTACACTCCCTATTCCCACGAAAAAGTACGAATTTCATAAAGAATTTGATGTATATTTATCTATCATATCAATAAGGAATGTTTGACTAACATTTTTTTTTTAATTCTTGCTCAGTTTCTGAATAAATAAATATAATTTGATCTTAAATATATATACTCTAAAAGAACTTCTCTTACATTTTCATATAAACTTTCCAAATACATGTAATAATGTAAAAATTACAATGGAACAATATATATATATATATATATATATATATATATATTTATAATTTAGTAAAACAGTAATTACTAGTATATTTACAATATATTAGTACCCATATAGTCAATATATTGCAAATATATTTCAGTACATGGGTATAGTACTAGGGAATTGCTTGGAAAAGCAATTTCACCATAATCGAAGCGGTAGAGAAGTAGGTTTTACTATAAACTGTAACGTCAAAATAAACTTGTCAGTCTTATAGAGGATTGTTTCAGTTCAATTTTTTTTAAAAAGTGAAAATCGGATGAACATTGACCATTTTAATATAGCCATGAACTTTGTCATTTTTCGTGATTTTCAGGAGGGAAGATTGGTTAAAAACATTTGTAAATCGTTTAATGGGCAAAAATGGGAAACGGGGCTCCTAATATTTCCACTTGCACTATACTTTCCTGGAGTTTCACGGAAATCGACGTGTCTACAGTTCCCTAGGTTTACTTGTTAGAAGCACTCACACCTATACTATGGCATCCGGACTGCTCTGAGTGTTTCGCATATACGAGGATTTCGGAACCATAACCATGCACTTTCATTTGTTTCAATATAATTATGGTTATGTGAGAGTCAATTGAACGGAGTGGCGTGGAGCTCCCCACATAGCAAAATGACGTCCCAGGGATATCTGACGGATCTCCTGGCAGGATATCGGGACGTCCGTAGGACGTCCTGTTTAAGTCCCGTTTACATCTATGGGACGTATAGTTATAATTAATCCTTCGTATAACTATACGAAGGCATATCCTTCGTATAGTTATAATTAATTAAATAATAATAATAGTAGGGTCGATTTAATTTATAGAAATTCCAGGTAGGTTAATCCCGCACGGCTTTCCGGGGGACATCCAGGGGACATCCATACAGGATGAACTGTTTGTATTGCCCACAGAGTTATCCCACGGACGTCCTTAGGACATCGCTATGGGAGCAGGACCATTCTGACGGTAATGGGATCTAAATGGGACGTACTCTGCTACGTGGGTGACTTTACCAAAAACTGTAGGCCTCGTCCTTACACGCTCCTCAGTTCATTTAGGATGTCAATAACAATTTAACCAATATGCTCAATACAACTGCACAGGTGGATGAGTTGATTTGACAAGATCGGCGATTAAGTATCGATCTGCTGCAAGTGTGGACATTAACCACGGCTCGATGCACATTATAATATACTGAAAGGGTCGAATGTTAAGTGACTGAATTGTTATTGACATCCTAACCTAAACGAACTGGTGAGCATCTAGATTCTAGAGACACTAAGGGTCAGTTCTACAATGGACCGCTAAACTTCTAGTCAGCGCTAAGTTGAGGTCAACTCTCATTTTGCGTACTCTCATTGGCCAACATCAGACTTGGCCTTAACTTAGCGCTGACTAGAAGTTTAGCGGCTGATTGTAGAACTGACCCTTACGGATTTTGGTAAAGTGACCATCGAACCACTCCGTTGAATGGACTCCCATAAGACTTGAATCCGTGACAACAGGAACAGAAAGAGAGCGAGATAACTTCTCTCGGACAACCGCAGGGTCTTGAAAGGGTCGAAATTTGCGTTGAGACGCTGAGATGCAGGAAACGTTTTCACAAATTCTCAAACAGCAATGCAGGAACATATCTGTGCTTCGAATCACCAAGCTCATTAGTCAATGAGACGAATGCCTCAATGTTTGTGGCTACCTTTTGAAATACAAGTAGTACTTATAGACGTGATCGTTTTGGCTCAAATGCATTTCACTCGCTCTCGTATTATCGCGAGACAACTGACTAAGTCATCACTAAAAGTACTCATACTTACCAAAAGTAGAGAAATAAAGTATGATATATTATGACAATGATCACGTGAAAATTCGTATGGGTATAAGATAATCGAGCAACGACTAATAACCTATACGCAGAACTTCAAGAATGCTGTCCACGAAGCAAACATGAAATAATCACTTATTAAAAAACAAACAGTTTTAGTCATACTTCAGTGGCAATAATATCGGAATCGGAGCCTTCTCCATTTGGTGCTTTTTCCGGCCCGTTTAGTAATTTTCTCGTCTCCATAACCTGGCAACTCTTGTTACCCAGCCATCAGTACGCAACCCTCTGAGCACCAATTCTCTCTGTCCATTTTCTCTCGTATCACGTGAACACGCTTCTGCAAAACGCTGCCGCTTTTCTATTGTGTTTGTGATGTTGGTGTAAGCTTGTCTTCGTGTCCTGTAATGTAAGTACATTTGTTGTACCTTTTTTACCATATACATATATTCTACGTTAACCTCTTGGTCTAACTTTTCTCAAGCTATTATTAGCACATCGGTGTTATTTTGTCTACGCCTATTACATCTACATCATCCGCCTAAACTAACAGCTGGTTCAGGCAAGTCAGTATTAGTCCCTTTTTGTTCTCTTTTATTGCTAAAATTATATATTCTACTTCAAAATGAAGAAGTAGTGGAGACAAGCATTACCTTGTTTCAACCCATTGCGAATCTCGAAACTATCTGACATATTATATTACATACACGTTTCTGTTCACGAAGTCGCTGAGACACATCACCATTAGCTTGGGTATTTCAATTTGTACAAAGATATTGTATAAATTTTCCATATACTCTCTTAAAATTAATGAACAGCTGGTGAACTGTTTTGTAGTATTCCCATTTCTTTTCTAAGATTTGTCTCAAGGCGAAAATCTGGTCCAAATTAGATGTATTTCTTCTAAATCCTCATTCGTGATCTCCATTTCATCCACGTATACGCTTAGGCGTGTTAGCGGGATATTATCAAAACCTTTGTGACATGTTAGAAGTAACGAGATTCCGCGGAAATTATTACAGAGTTATCGCCTTTTATCATAAACCGAAACTATACAGTTTTCCATTCCTTTGGAAGTTATTGCTTTCTCCATACAGCACTTACTAACTTGTGTCGTTCGTTAACTAGTGCCATTCACTCCCGCTTTAATAAACTCGACTGGGATGTTGTCAATTCCTGATGATTTGAAAATTTTCGATTTCTTTATTGCAATTTCGTCCTTAATCCCGCTAGATTCGGGCATCCATAGTTATGCGGTATTGATTTCAAATTCCTTTGTTTGTTTTTTGGTGTATACGTTAAGAACTTTGTCGCAATAACTTTTCCACAAATTCAGTCGGATCCGCTAGAAGATTACCACGTTCATTTTAACCATACCCAGCCTCGGCTGGTATCTTTTTCTTAACAAGTGTAATCCTTTGTATAGATTTCTTATGTTATTTGACTTACCGTTTTCCTCTTTCCTGAATTTACTGCGGCCAATATTTTCGCTTTATGTTTCTAAACCCCCGTATGGCATTGAGTTTCGTGTTACTGTTGTAGTTTGCATTTGCTTTGGCTTTATTGTTTAGCCATCGCTGCCTTTCTTGTTTGCGTTCCTCATGGAGCTTAAGGCATTCTTCATCACACCAAGGTTTGTTTTTGTCTTTCTTCTCACCTATTTGCTACTTGAATTTGAACTTACTTATAGCCCTTAGGCAACCGTAGCTCGAACTGGAATAGAGTTGGAAAGAGGATATTGGAAGGAAGTTGGCCAGGGCCTAGTTTGAAGGTACCATCCAGGTATTTATATGTGTGATTGAAGTAAACCCTGGAAAAACTTCAGTCAGAATGGGCGATCACTGGGTTCGTTTTCAAAACTTGACTGCTAACCGAACGCTCTACCAACTGAGCTAATTCAGCTTGGTTTAACACTTCAAGTTCGGTGTGTGTAAGCAGGAGTCTTGTGTTCGATTCCACGTTAATTTAGCAATCATTTTTCAGCATGTTGCCAGATATAGAATCTCAGTAAAGGGAATTGACACAAACTTATTCTGAATTTTCCCATGAATACGAATTTCTAACTATCTCCTATATTTTCGATCTACTACTATAGAACAGAATTTTAGGAGAATACTACTGGAGAAAGGTTCCCGCCTACCACTTCCGCATTACAAAGTATAACAAGAAACAACATCCTAATACGAAATCCATGAACAGCAGTGAGACAATGTCTCATAAACTAATTAACAGGAGTAAGACATATTACAGAATTACATAAAAGTCATGTTAAAAACGATATGCTCTAAAGATAATATGTACGAGGCGCATTTGTAAAATAAGGCCCGATTAACAATTACAAAGCTATTTGTGCTAAAATATCTGCATGTATATGTATATTTTATATTATTCTACATAGCACACCGCGCTGCATTTAGTATAGCGAGGCATCAGTTCCTTTTTACCTATGTCACAGAAATATGCCGCCTGCGATCTGAATAACTTGCTAAACATTTCTTTATGTGTAGGAACATGTCAGTCACCTGATGTGTGATTAAGGCTGTATGTCACGATTTACTATTGCAAGACTTATTGTTATGAATTTACGAACTGTTTCCGCCGAAAGTTTACCTGCACTAGGAAACATACAGCAAATCCGATCGATACTGCAGAACACAAGTAGGTTTCATATTTAATATCAAATATCTAGGGTACTGAATAGTGATAGATCGATTCATGGGGGTGACTGATAAAGGTGAAATAACATCCCTGAGTAAGAATCTCGCCGTACTTCGTGTACACGAAAACTAGTGTAGATAATAATCATATACCCTACAATTTTACGATGCCCCACCACCACCCTGAAACTTTCTTCTGAAACGAGGGTTCATGTATCTTCGACCTCAATGGCCTGACTGACAATTAAAGTACCCGAAGTGAGGACTCGAGTTGCTCATCAAGTGATACCTTAAATTGAAGCTAGTGACGAGTATAGTACGCCGCGAAATCCTACCTGCAGAGCTCCAGTAATAACAAGGTTATGGTGGGTCAAAGTTTAAATAGAAAGTTAATTTAGCTGCTTGTGATGTCCACAAACGTGATTTAAAAGAGTTTTATTCTGTATTCTGGAATAGCCTGCCTGCCGATCGTGATAAAGTCTTGCTTTTGCTGGATTCATGGAGTGCAAATAAGGATGATAACGTATCAAATGAATTATGCCCTAATCATATAACACTGTTCAAACGTTTAATTCCTGGTGGTTGCACTGGTTTCATCCAACCACTTGATGTTTACTTCTTCCGTCCATATAAATAATTTATCAGGTTCATTACTGACACAGTTATCGCTTCCTCGGAAATTAATCTCTGGCATCGGGATAACATTTTACGAATGCAGTCCTTCACTCTCTTCCAATTCAGCGCCTCACGATTTCGCAACATGATCAGGTTTGCGTTTTACAAAAGCGGCTACTTGGATGAGGAGCCTGAGCCCTGGATTTCTCCATTGGATTATTGTTTTGATTCTAATATACGTGAAGAGTGTTACAAGACCTCATGTGAGAACATCTCTTTTGCCAAGTGTGCTCAATGTGAGCAAAGTATCTGCTTATCACACGCCTTCATTGACGACTTACATATTGATTGTATCAATGTGTAGTACTTTGTACGTGCCTCTTTCCTTCACATGAATCGCATTTCAATTCAAAACCATGTCCTTCTGACTTTTGTTCTGCCTTTCGTTGTGACTTGTTTCAATACAATTAGCTTTCTCTTTGAACTTTGACCCGCCATAACCTTTTTATTTCTGGAGCTCTGCAGCTAGGATTTCACATGTGTACTATACTCGTCACTAGCTTCAATTTAAGGTATCACTTGATGAGCAACTCGAGTCCTCACTTCGGGTACTTTACTTGTCAGTCGGATTTGCACCTACGATGACTTTTTTTGTTTTTATTATTTTTTTTTCAAGTTTTACAAGATGCTAACTTTTGCAGATTTGTTGGCGCAAAGTTAAAATTCTGAGAAAAGTTAGAAAATTTAATTTAAAAAAAAAAACGAAGACAATAGTTAACTCGAAAAAATATGTTATTTATTTTTAATGGTTCTATATCCATGACTTGTCGGAAGTTCTAAAGTGGTAGAACATAACGAGAAAATAAAAAGAACAGTATTGTTGTCGGTATTGCGTTCTACATGCGTTTCTTTAGCTCACAAAGGTTTGTGGTGTCCTCAAAACTTGCAACGTTAATTTAACAAATTTCCCGACGTCATACAATGATGCAATTTCACACAGCGACGTAAGTCGGGTGACAATACAACATTGCATTGTTACTTTCACATATTTCTATGTATGTATATATTTTAAAAACATATGTTAATATTTTGTTATTACAGACTTCTTTATCCTAAAATAAATCATCTTAAAATCCTAAGGAATTTAATCCTTTATCCTAAAATCTTTAACCTGCACCTGGGCTGGGTTTGGCTCGTTGCAGAACACTTTATGATTTGAGCCACACAATATTAGCTTGAGAAGAAGTATGAACACCGCTATAACCAGAAGCAAATTAATAAAAAGGACCTTCTCAACAGTGCAAATTAACCAGGACAACGCCATCAGTTGAGCACAGGGATCGGAAATAAGACACGTGACTAGGCTTCTTACGTAACACGTGCACTGTAAATACAAGTTCGGAAGAGTCGTTTGCTAGGTCGTCTTCGTGGATGACTGGTCTAGACGTCGGCTTCTTGAGTGGAAGGTCTCGGGTTCGAATCTCGCCCGGGACAGCACGTTGCTTTTTCTTTAAACATATATTTTTATATGTTCATATTTATTATTTAATAATTGCTAAGATGTGTATAAATAACCGATTGTTTCTGAAAGTTAGGATGTATTTGGATGCACACCTCAGTGTGCAAGGGGATACTGTGCGTCCGAAGGGAGCTGGGCGACGCAGCCCAGGTTAGCGGTGGGCATACGCACAAGTGTTGTTAACATTCCATTCCACCTGTCAATTTTCTAATTGGTACACATACAATTATTTTTATCTTTATCTTATCCCAATCCCTGTGTTGTTCATTTGCACGGGCAAGAGAGTACGAAGTCAATTATTCAATTAACCGAATTCCAGAATGTCGAGATTTCGGAATTTCACAATTGTAGAAAGTGAAAACACCACACTCAAAAATATGAAATATAACATAAAAACTTGACCGAGTTGTTGGAAAGAAACCGTATAGATCCGCACTTTCACTAATTGACTAATGGAAGTAATTTCGAAAATTATCATTGCCATTTTCTTTTTAAGTGTGTTCAAAATTTGCTACATCGAGACTCTGGGGTTTCGGAATATTCCAAGTTTAATACAACATTTTTAACTGATATGAGTAGGGGTAACACTGTCATCGAACACCGGAAATTTAAGTTCTGTTTCTTCAGAATGGCAGGTGTGTTCATGTTAGCTCAGTGGTAGAGCCCGGGTTACCTACTCGTCAGGCCTTGAGTTCGAATCCAAGAGATACCTTTTCTTTTTCTTTGTAAATTCCACAAAAAAAAAAAAAAAATACGATGCAAGGAGTGGTTGCTACGAGAAACATTTTCAGAAAAGTTTAGGTAGCCCTAAAAAGGGCTCTTTTGGGAGTTGGGGGACATTAATATTGTGTCCAAGACCCTTCTGCATTTATACACGTTCCATTCTTCTGGGCATGGAAACTATTAGATGGGTGACAAATCTATCTCTTTCCCCTACCTCCAGCCATGCTTCGAAAACAAGGTCCCACAGGTCATCCCGAGTTCTTGGTAGATCTGCCTCAGGTCAACTTTCCCTTAGAGTACGCTTCAACTCTGCCCACATATTTCCCATGGGATTGAGGTCTGCTCCACAAGGCGGCCAGTCAATTAAATCAATCTCAGGCTGCCTTGCGAACCATTCCTGAACCACAAGGGAAGTATGTATTGGAGACAGGTCTTGCCAGAACGGAATAACACCATCAGGCTGAAGTAATCGTACTGATGGGACCATGATGTTACTCATGATGTGTAAGTACTGAGCACTGTCCAGGTGCCCTCCAAATCTGTGTAGTTGTCCTGCACCGCGACTGGAAATTCAACCCCAACATGAAATAAATACACGACCACTGCGATTGCTAGCAACCACATATCCAGGGTCATATCGGGTGACCCTCATTTGATGTTTTGAATATGGATTCGATCCATATGGATTTGAAGTTGCGATCCACATTCACATGTGCAAATACGAGACGGTAGATTTTGTGTTCGTCTGAGAGTTTTTCTTTCACGGCAGCAACACGGCCACGTAATCCAACCTGACGAAGCCTTCGCAGCGCTGTCTGCGTACTACCAGGAAAGTGGGAAGCTTCCCTTAGCTGTCTAGATGTCCTTAGTGGGTCTAACAGGGTCCTTCGTTTACTAATTTCGCATCTTCCGCCTCGGTAGACACAAGAGGACGACCAGGAGATCGTAAATTGCCAGTCTGACATGTAGTACGATGTTGCCGAATCCATCGCCTGGCTGTAGCGGCCGGGATACCCATTCGTCTCCCAGCTGAAGTTGCAGTACAGCCCTCTAACTCTCACAAGTTAATTACAACAGAACGTCTGTCCATGATCAGCATTGCTCTGAGCTGTGAGCAGCAAAGAAACAAGTAACAGCAGGTAACTGGCAGATTGGTTAATTGCAGGGCACACCCCTTGTGGGAAACGATTTGGTTAACATTCGCGCAACGAATCTTAAAATGGCGCAAGGAATATAATACAAATAATAATAGTTTTCATAAATAAGAAAAGCTGTTTTAATAAACAAAGTTAATTGTTACACTAGCTTTATACGTATAAAATATACATTCTGGATTTAAACCTAGAAAAAACATCCACAGGCTTGCTCTGTTAGGAAAACAACAGACGGAAATAAATCAAATTTAATCTTCCTCATCTAAAATCACAAACGTATCAAATGGCCCACTTAGCGTGACTCAATCTGCTGGTGTTTTAATACGACAAATCTTGGCAACATTTCTAACTATAACCGTAGCTCGTGGTTAAAACCTTTGCTTTCTAAACCAATACTACACGAACGTGGCTTCGAGCCCTGGCCAGGTCAAGTATTTTTCTTACTACTTAATAAGACAATAATACCTTCTCTTCATCAGATGACAAAAGTATAGAATTTGCCAGCAAGACAGAGAGAAAAGCATTTCAGACCCATGGAAAGAACCTCAGTGTTCTTTACTGAAGAACAGTTTAGTATCTTAGTGACTCATCGTCCGTGGGGATCATGAGCTTTAGGGATATTGAATTTGTATGAACTTTGCGAATAGTGAATATGCTGTATGGCACCTTGATCCGACTTTAGATATAACAACATTTACATAACCATTTCTCTGATGTTATATTTTAAACATAATAATTACTTATGTCCTGAAATGCTTGTATGGATACATATAAAATTGATCATTATTTTATTTAATTATTCATGCTTTGAGGAATATATTACATACAAATAAATTTTCCACAACGGGATTCGAACCCACGACCTCACTATTAGAAGGAACCCGCTCTACCACTGATCTAACACGAACATATCTATATATTTTTTTCTGATAGAACTCCTCCTGAAGAAACATGACTGAATTTTCGGTGTTCAAGACAATGAATTTCATATACGTTGCAAATGCTGTTGCTTTTCTCTTTCTCTTGTTTATTGTACTATGAATGTGAGAACTAAATTTGATGTCTTCACTTTCATTGTAAATGTGCTTTTACGTATGGAAACGTAGATGACAAAACGATCACGTGCTCAGATGTATGGATGGTTTCGAAACACTGTATCATTACGTATTTGAATGAATGTTACTTTTTTCTTACTTAAGAAAAAAAAACGTCTGCACGTTTTTTTCTAATTGCGAATATTCAGCCCTCCTTCCAGGGTTCGAACCTGGCATCTTTGGTTTACTGTTTCCGATGATATCGGAAGTTGGACTTAGAGAATTTTCGGTTGAAAATTGCTGTAATCAATGCGGTCATCCTTTTTAGAATAGGGTGTACATTATAATCAAGCTCAACACACTATCTTCAGGATTTTCTCTTCAGTCCTAGTAAAACCCACGTCGAGGAAACCACTTTCTTCTCTATTCCTTTCCCAAAAGTTGAATTGGTCGAGGGATATCATTAAAAAAGGCTCAAAATCTGAAGAGAAACAGTTCGTAGATGGACCTTAAATGATTAAGTGCGGTGAATGCGACATAAGTCTGGCAACGTATTAATTTTATGCATCTAGCGGACGTGGCTCAGTTAGTAGGTTTATTGGCTTAGTAATCAGAAGTTTCTGGAAACGACTCCAGGGAAATTTCACGACAAGGTAAACCTCAACACTAAGTTTCGAAAACTCTGTAAGTAGATTATTACGTAATGTAAATGGTAGAAAAACACTGAATAATACGAATCTGAAAGTAGATTTTTTTAAATTTTACTTTAAGAGAATTTTACAGGGTCTGTAACATTGTCCACGGGAAGTTAATTTGTATCTAACTTGGCAACACTGCATTTGGCGATGTTATTTTATTAGGAAAGCATAAATCTAGCTGCATCCTAAATACACACTTCATCTCCTATTTCCTTTTCTACCGGAAGGTCGGCCATCTTAAGGACTGATCACATAACGTCTTTTCCTTTCCTTGTGGCCCTTTTTGCCTCCTTCGGCCAAGGATACATGCAGACCATCCTTCGTACTTTTTAGCGTTCAATTGTTTCATGTAGAAACTAGCGCCACCTATGAATTGACGGATAAAGACAGCATTGTGCAAGGAGGAAGTAACCTCGCGTTGAAACCGATGGTGTGGGTAGTCCCGCGGGATTAGCATCTTGCATTCCATTGTTCCTTCCTTTGTATCAATGGAATTAGTCAGTCGTTCCTTTCATTGTTTGTTTATTCTTTCGCGGTATTTTAAATATTCTGTTCAAAATAAGATTCTGTTGTTATTTGCAGCAACATTTTTTTTTAAACAAGAAAATTTACAGGGGAAGAAAAATTTATTTTAGGTAAGCGTCATCTTACGTTGTTGGGAATGATAGTTTTAATATCAAAAATGTTTTGTTAAAGCACTATTCTTAGTAGACGCTGTTTGTGGTGCGGTTCATTCTCTTCTGCTCTTGTGTACAAGATAGGAAAATACTACAATAAATGATATGATGTATTGCTTTTTTTTTCTTTTTTAATATCACGTTGGACTGCCTCTTGTTGAATTGAATTGAAGTATAACTTTAAGCAACTTTCAATCGGACAGGCATATGGTAGAGGAAAGAACGGGAAAGGTAGCGGTCAGGATCTTACATGCCATTCCGGTATTCGCTTACTAAAGAGGGAAACCCTGGAAAATCTGTCAGGATGGTCGCCCGTGAGGTTCGAACTTGAACTTTA
>JAGDQP010019658.1:17789-34554 GCA_022664845.1 Lepisma saccharinum | reverse complement strand
ATCCCTTTACTCCCTTACTCTACGAGGAGCTTTCTTTCGATGTCTCCATTTTATGAAAGCAAACACACGTAACACGGCGCCAGAGATCACCGATCACTTTGACCTAAGATTATTTCATCTCTCTCAGCACGTAGGGCCTCGGAAGATGGAACTATTTTGCGTAGACTTCAGGCATACGTAGAACAGAACGGTAACTTCCCGATTTTGAGTGTGTGTGTGTGTGAGAGAGAGAGAGAGAGAGAGAGAAGGATGGAGAGAGAGAGAAGGAAAGAAAGAGACAGAACGCGGGAGGGGGTAGTAGCAACTATTGCTGCACACACCTATATCGAGGGAGAGAGAGACAGAGAGAGAGATTAAACACTGAACCTGACACCCATGAATAATTAATATCTTTGCCTCTGACTTTTATAGTATGTAGCAGGGTTCTTTTTTTTTTTCAAACAGTTATCGTTGGCTAAATGACTACTGTATATTCCGACGCTAACTTGAATTCAGGACTATTTAAAAAAGTTACGTACCATGTACTCTGCAAAAAAAATACTGAGTTTTCAACACTGCGTGAGAGAGGATAAGTGTCACGTATGAGCTAGGTTGTGTGTGTGTGTTTACTGTTTAGTTCAGTGTTTGGCCGCTCAGCACAGGGGAACTTAAATGTGAAACGGGTGATACTAGGACTACGAAGTTAGTTTAGGTGTCGTTCGAAAGGTCTCGGTGAAACACGGATCAACCAAACTGAACGCCTACTGCTGACACCTGACGCTAACACATACGCACACTAGGGTGGGCCGATGTTTTTTGTTTTTTTCGGATATTGGGGTTCGAGTTGTCATCAAAAGTTGTGCATTGGTACCAAATAAAGCCATGCCAAATATGGCCGTCCTAAAACAATATTTAACTGGGCCCCAGGAACCCTAAACGACCCAATTCTTTTTCTATAAAACAAAGAATAAAAATGATAACAGTTTCCACATTCTGGGGTTCGAGCAGTTATGTTCTGCACTGGTACGAAATTTCTGCTGTGTTTCGACGAACAAACATAACATAACATTCTACCACTTTAGCACGCTACTCAAACTCAAATTTCTATATGAAAGAAAAAAAACTGTCATTTTTCAAAATTATCGTTTTCTCGGGCCTCCGGGTAAATATTTTTTGATCCGGCTGTGTTTGAGGCGACCAAACATAACGTAACATTTTATAACTTTTGCACGGTACTCAAATCTCAACTTTCTAACATTTTTTTTCGAGGGCCGAAAACGGCCGTTTTTTTTTTTTTTAATTTGAGTATGGCCAAAACGGCCAAAACCCAGCCATATCTGACATGGCTTCATTTCGTACCAATGCACAACTTTTCATAACTACTCGAACCCGAAAATCTGAAAATTGGTATATTTTCATTATGTGTTTTGCCAAAAAAGAAAAAAAAGGTTTCTCAGGGATCCAGAGGCCCGGTTAAATATTGTTTTAGGACGGTCATATTCGGCATGACTTTATTTGGTACTAATGCACAACCTTCGATGACAACTCGAACCCCAATATCTGAAGAAAAAAAATATCGGCCCACTCTAATGCACAGTCTGGCCTGTTTGTATTTCTTTAGGAAAACCGCTTACTGATAAAATCTATATGAAAAAGCAAAACGTATACAAATAATAGTCGGGAGTTAAATGGTGTACAAAAGGGAATGAAAAAATTACTCATTTGAGCTGTACAAAATAGGTCTTTCAAATAAAAACAAGTAAATTATTTTTTCCACCTGTTACATTCCCAGTTTCCTCCTCTAGAAGATGTGTTCACCGAGGGATGTCACCTTGTAACGAGTCACATATGCCTTACAGCACATGTAAACTTAACAAATACAATATGGCCACAGGAAGTTTAAGCACAAGAACAGGAATAAATTATCCTAAAGTCATTGAATTCAATGACCTGTAGCAAATATCACGTCTGCTAATGAGTGCATAAGCAACCAGTTCTCAGAAGAACACAAAAAAGAAGACACTAGAACCTAAGACTATAGTGAAGACGTGCCCCAAATTCTTCTGCTTCTGTTCCTCCGAAAAAAAAGAAAAATACTTCATTATGAGCTTTGTAAGTGACCTAACGCTCTGAAAAGGAAATTCCTCCTGAAAATTAGTGCTTTATTTCCTATCTTTTGCTTCATATTAATAACGAATTCTGAGTACGCAAAACACTTTGATGTTCGTCATGTAACCTTCAATTTCCGCCGCACTACTGACGTCATATTCCAAGAAAGAACAATAGTTGGGGTGTGCGGCAATCTCCTCTCTTCTAACGTTCTTCATAAATAATGTAAATCAAAGGCACTTCTTTTTTCAAAGCTTATTTGGAGATGAACATGACATCAGACAAAAGGCCTGTTTACTCACCAGTCAAGAGTGATGAATGCAAATATTTGAAAATGAGAATAAGAGAAAATGAAACGCTCTCAAGCACACAACACAACGGTTCCAAATAGATCAACGTAAAAGATAGGTTCCATCTGGTACAACAGGATTATACTAGTATCTTTACAGACGACCATCGTTTACTCAAGGTTATGTGATACCTACGTTCCATATTCTTTTCTTACATTAATATTTTAAAAATAAATTTCTAAACACTTTCTTACAATTCATACTTTTTTTTTTTAATACTTGAGTCAATTCCTCTCCAAGTTTGTGTAAATACTTATGCTTCTAGAGCTCTTCTTTCTTTTCGCCATCAGTTCTTTGGAGTTCTCAGAAACGCAGAATAGTTACGAAACCAGACAACCACAAAGTGGTTTCAAACATCGAAAATCTGTTTTGGAAATCTACGTAATATTATGTTCTCTTAGGAATATCACATTTATTAAAAGTCTCGGATAAACTCATAAGCCTCACATGTCATACTAGTTACAAATTATCATTTTTATTTTCAAGCTGAGATGTCTTTTGGGGCAAAAACATATTTAAGCATTTTTTTTTCTGTTGTTAATGCTTCATTTTTATCAATTTTTCATTTAAAAAAAGGAGAAACGGACTTGTTGCTGGAGAATAATATGCACCAGAAGAAGATAAGCAGCGTTCCAAATCTTTAAACACAAAGACTTTACAATCGTTTTACGAGTAAGGAAACTTACATAATTCGTTTATAACTACATTAATGACTTTATAAGGAAATGTTAATACTTTTTTTTAATCAAGAAAGAAACACATGTCTGACAAATGTCATTGCTTATACGAATCAAAGCAAGATGACAGACAACCTTTATGCATTGAATTAATCTTCTAATTAATTAAGAAACTCACACAAACAATTAAGAATTGAATTTATTTTTAATGCCTTTAGGCAACTATGGCTCAGGCCGTATGGATGATGATGGTATGAATTGGTGGAAAGAAGAAAGTGGGAGGAAGCGGGAGCACCCTGAGAAAACCCACGCACACGGTGTTTGTCCACCACAAAGCCCACATGGTATGAGCAGGGATCGACCCGACGACCCCTGGCACCAGAGGTGACCGCTCTACCAACTGAGCCACCGTGGCCCCACAAACATATATATATAAGAGTTTATTAAACTGATCGACAAACAGATAAGCAAAGCGAAAACCCTAATAGCGTCTTTTCCCCGGGAGACTTTACCTGACTTCTCAATATCTCAACCTAATGTGACACTAAAGCGTTTTAGAACTAAGGATACATTCAACTCTTCCTATTTTTTGTTGCAACGTCCCTTCAAATAAATGGTAGAAAATTAAAAACATAGATTACTGAAAAATACCTTCATTTTCACTTTCATCACTTCAAACCTTTATTTAAAAAAAAAAAAAAAAACTTTACAGACAGAAACTGCTTAAGTGCCATTTTGTTGAATATATTATGTGTTATGTATGCATCTCAAAGTTCTCAACTGTGAGGTACTTTTAACGAAGTTAACGAGATACTGAAAAGAAAAAGGATGAAAGTAAGTGTCAAGAACGGACGCTTAGTTTCACTCCATTTTTCCAGTTAAGGACGAAGTTCCAAGCGCTTAAGACTTGCCACTAAATGGTTTAATAAATTGTCTCTTAAGATATTCCAGCGCCATTTCCCTCTCTCCTGAAACACCACCTTCTGAGCCCTCTGGGACAAAGATCACTAATTAACAACTTACATCCAACATAACTCAACGCTTCCGACTGCGACGTTCCCTTGCACTTTCCTCTCATGGAGCAAAGCATCATTTCTCCACCCTTTTTTTAATGCTTCAGTTCCTGTGTGGTTATCTTTTTTTCACTTTAACTAAATAAAAAAATAACTGTTATTAAAAGTTATGTTCTTTCTGTCTCTCCGTGTTCATTTAATTTCTTTCTGTGTTCTCCTGCCTCAAAACTATCACCAACCTCACACACATTTGAGCAGAAAACATCACTGTTCGCTTTAAAGTTACTTACTTTATAGCTATAATTCAAATATGTATTTTAATTTCATTTGCTGTTTGACAACGGCTTGTATGACCATTTTACACGAATAGTATACCCGTTCTTTCATCTCCAAATATAGCGTTAATCACTATAAATTCAAGCTATCATGTCTCATCAGAAACTCACGCGTAAAAAAGGCTAAACAAGAGTGAAATAGCTTCAAGATAACCTAACGTATCAATATTTTAAAACTTCACATTGTAGTCTTTACACTATCATTTGTAAAAACCTATATTTATCCACAAGATCTTCTTTGTCCGTGGAAAAACAAACGGCACCATAGCAACACTTAATTCAAGAGACGATCCTCGCATACGGCTTGTGTCACTGAGGAAAAAACTACGTAAAATCTCAGCCAGAATGGCAGGCGTGCGCAGGAAGTGAATTTGACCTGTATCTCCAGATCAATTTGACCTGTAGCTGTTGAATCACTAGATTTCGGATTGGTAGAGCACTCACCTCTGGTTCTAAGGGTCGTCGGATCGATTCCTGCTTATGCCATGTGCGCTTTGTGGTTGACAAACATGTTGTGCGCGAGTTTTCTCGGAGTGCCTGAGCCATAGTTGCCTAAAGACCTTAAAATAAATTTAAATTCACCAGATTTCGGACACCAGATGATTGGTTTTCCCATCCTCTTCGGTTTCATCAGAAACCCGATAATAAACGATAATTTTAAAAATAAGTTTTACGGACTGTATACTTATTTCATAATCTATAGCAATTATAAGTATTACTGACACTGGCTTTCTTCATCAACTTACAATTATGGGCTACTCAGGCAGCTATAGCAAAGCTCGTCATGTGTTTGAGGGATGGCATCCCTCGGAAAGCACTTTCTTGGGAGCAGTCAAATGTAATGTAGCGACAAGGATCCTTTATGTAGAGCCATCCTATTGACATTCGCCTAGTGACACTGAGGAAAGTCTAGGGTCAGTATGACTGTCAGCAGAACTCGAACCTGCGTCCCTCCTCAATATGGATACCAAGTCCGCGACTGTAATCACTGCTAGAGCGCACTTAATTCTCATATTAAGTTCAATATTATTAAACACTTCTTTTATAACTACTAGTAAGGTGACTATTATTGTAATAAACTTAAATTGCACGAATGCCACTTCATATTCTTACTAATAAATAATGGTTTACTCTGGGGCTTCTTTCCCATGTCTGTTATCTCAAAAATTCGTATAAGAGCGGAAAAGAAAATTATAAAATATAGCACAAACATTAAGCAATAAAAAGTTTACATATATCTTACAGAACTTATTTCTATCTCATGTCGAACTTTTTCCTATCTCACGTTTTCCAATTTATTTACTTAACTGTTATGGTTTAACAAGTACTGCTTAGCAAACATTCTGTGAGATTACATTTGTATGCATGCACTATGAGTTAACGTTTATTTCTATGAGTTCTACATAACGACCTGAGCCATAGTTGCCTAAAGGCCTTAAAAATAAATTCAATTCAATCCTACATAAGATAACAACGATCATTACGAATTGATGACCTCTACCTGAAAATTCCATCTTCTTAACACGACAAAAAGCTTCCCTCTATCGGGTGACCTTGCGACACCGCAATGAACAAGATTGCATTACATATTCAGCTGGTGTTGCTTCAGGAGGCTGAACTAGACGTTACGCTCGTATAATCAGTTCTCCAATATGTCTTCTTGGAACTTCCGGCTGTAAAATAGAAGGTGTGGAGCTTCTTCCAAGGTTATTTACCCGAGCTTTCCTCCAGTCAACACTTGCCGTAACTACATCGTGTTGCTTCATACTTTCTCGTTTTCTAAACAAAAGAGTACAGAACGGACGACTTCTAAAAGAATGTGGAAAAAGTCACAGAACCAACGATGAAGCTCTGAAATTACTTTGTTTATTCTCTCTATAACATTTAGCAAGATGAGTAAATACGTTAGTAATTCCGCTAAAGTTTTAAAGGAAATTGTCTTCTTTCGCCATCTTACACGCGAATGTCGACATGGTACTTATATCGCCCACTTTCTTCTCTCGTCTCCTGAAAACACAACAGTGCATAATAAAGAACCAAAAATATTTTAAGGGTGCCAGGGAAATACCAACGTAGTTCAAACACTGTAAAAATGAAGTTTCAACGGGATTCCATTCCTACACTAGGTAATTTCCACGTAACCAACAGTAAAGGGGATCAATCAATCCAGTCAGAAGTTATTAACAATTCAAGATGCCGAGAACAATGGAAAAGCATAGACAACGTAAGTTCATTTTCCTTTCTCTTTGAAAATTCAGTTTTTGGGACTATGTTGCTTTTTCCCCTGTACCCTTCATTTCTAAACAGCAAACTGTTTATCCTTACAGGCAGCCCTTATCGTTATCACGTCCTAATGACAAGAAAATGTGTAAAGGTCTTCCGTGAGAGAAAGATATTCAAAGATAAAGAAACTCAGCGGTGTAAAGGATCTCCAGAAAAACAGTGAACTCTGCGAAGAAGGCTCCACAAGCTTTGTCAACAGGGATGTTTTAGGTTGTTCAGGTGTCAGTATATTAAAATGTGAATTTCTTAATTTCGGGTGTCATTTCAAAGATTGTGAGTATGTGAAAAAATGAGTTACGTAACAAGAAAACATTTCGTGCCATGATTTTCTTTTCACGATTTACGATTAAATTTAAGCTTAATGTAAAGCAACTATCTCCAACAAAAGATGGCAGCACTACCTCCGTAGATGTCTAATGTATTTTTATCATTGCATGAAATTTCAATGCTGCTCCTATAAATTCAAGCCTAGGGAGTTCTAACTTTCTGGGAAGAAAGTTCATAACCAATTCAAGAGTTCGATCAATGCCGATTTTTATTATTATTGTTAAAAGAACTTCATTGTTATAGGTTTTTTTATATTCACAACAACAATCAAGCAATTTCAACAATGAAGAAAAACGAAAATAAAAAATCGCTTTGATCGAACTCTGGAATTGGTTATGAACTTTCTTCCCAGAAAGTTAGAACTCCCTAGGCTTGAATTTATAGGAGCAGCATTGAAATTTCGTGCAACGATAAAAATACATTAGACATCTACGGAGGTAGTGCTTGCTGCCATCTTTTGTTGAAGATCGTTGCTTTACAGTGTTGAAGAGTGTTCATAACGGCTAATTTTGGCTTTTGGTGATAAAGAACTACAGAAAAGAACATTTTATCCCTGGTTCGATAAATTCAAATTTGGACGCACCGGGACGGACTTAAGCCATAGTGCTGTTACCATCCATTAAATTCATTTTATTTTTGGACGCACCAAACTGTGATGAAATTCAAGGTCGACCACTAACTGTTATTTCAGAGAACATCGATGTGATACGTGCAATGATTGAGACGAATAGACATACATGTAACATACGATGAAATTAAGTCATCTTTAGGAGTGTGTGAACGCAATTCATTCAATTATGCATGACTATTTGTATGTAAAAAAAAAGGCTGTTTTCCCGTTGGATCCCTCACAATATAATATGTCGAGTGTTCTAAAACGTATTCGTGTGCAATGGTGCAGGAAAAAGATACAACTCAGAACCTTCAACATTCGTTTATAACATCGTAAGTAGTTACAAAACATTGACATATGATTATGAATCTGAAAAAGAAAATAAATCGGCTATTTAGGAATTTCAAAGTGAGGCAAACCTACAAAAGTTGTTCACTCTCGTTTTGAAAATAAATAAATAAATGACTAATTAGTTTGTGTCTAAGACTGGTCACGTACCAACACTGACTCTTGAAGCTTGTTGTACTGCTAATAGTCATTGGAATACAACCATTGTTTGCCAGAAATGTCTGCTGAATTGTGAGAAAGTATTACCAATCATCGCATTATTCGCTACCATGACAACGAGAGCTCACATACTGCACATCAAATTACACGAGACAGAAAAACATCGAACTGTTAGCTCATACACTGTACAGCCCAGATTTATCGTCAAATGACATTTTTGCGTTTCCGAAACTCAAATATAAAATGCGCGACCAATGAAGCAGGTAAAGCATACATTATAAGCATACCATCTTGTGAGTAGAAGAAATGTCTTGATAGTTGGTTCAAGGGAATAAAAAAAAAGTGTATAGAATGCAAAGGCGAATATTTTGGGAAACAACAAAACTTTCAGACCCCCCCGTTGATATGAAGTAATGCGAACTTTGTTTTAGTTGAATTTCACTCAACAACCTACAACTCGAAATTTAATAGTAATTAAATATTTAAGCTAAAAATGAATTCTTTAAAACATTTATTCCTTCATATCATAGAGTTCCATAACCACACTCTTGACCACTTCCCAAAATTGTAATATTGTCTTTCACCTTTTCTTAATTTTCGAACATCGAAAAAAGTGGGGATGAGATTAGTGCTAAATATTAATAATACAGAGAATGTTAAAGTTAGTCTGCAGAAAGCGAATTTAGAATTCTCATTTTAATTTATTGAATTCACAAAAGTATCTGAGATTTTGAGGGTACTTAGTCATTTGTAATTAATTTGAGTTAAAAAAAAAATAAGTGTACGCCATTTGCAATTTTTCTACAAAAATATTGCTACTGGATATCTGTCACTATTATATTTTAATGAACAGATATAAGATATTTACAATGATATACATAGGCCTACAAATTACTTTTCCACAGTGTGAATCACGGAATACAAGCTAACAAAATATATGTTAATTGTGGTAAGGTAAAGGAAGTGCAAGCTGTTCAGAAACCAGGTACATTATAACCCCGACTACCTTCACGCCAATAACCCGGATTGGTTGTCAGGAAATTTATTCAGCGACAGAAAATACTTTACCCTAAAAGTCGTACACACAATATGTATTGTTCTACTGTATACTGAAATATGAAAGGTTCCAGAAAAGTAATTGAAATTCAGATACTTAATTCGGGCCCATCACTTGCCACAAACTGTAAGCAGAGGCAGGAACAATTTAAGGGAACCAGCACAAGTCACAATATATGAGCCGCTCGGGGAAACAAAATGGAAAGCACCATAAGAAAATTTTCACAGTATATTGAAAATAAAATACAATGGTGACTAAATCTTGAAACTTCGAGCGCAAACTTTTTTGTTTTTTGTATCCAACAACTACCTATATACCTGAAAAACAAAAAGTTTGCGCTCGAAGTTTCAAGATTTAGTCATCATTGTATTTTATTTTCAATATATTGTGGAAATTTCCTTATGGCGCTCCATTTTGTTCCCCCGAGCGGCTCATATTATTATACACATATTTACTAATTTACACTGTTTTTAATATTGTAATAATTATTTTAAGTTTCAGAAAAATATGGAATGACGGTAACTATGACTGTTTTCCTAAAACGAAAAATGTTTCATGGCCAAAAAAGTTTATGAAACACTGCAGCAGAGAAAAAGAGTGATTACATTTGAACTTAAAAGTGAACTGAAGATTCTGTACTAATCAGCTAACCATGTGATAATTATTTAATACTCTGTACAGTCTCTGAATTCAAAGATTTCTGGCAAAATTGAAACACGCCTGGTTCAGAGTTATAGCAAGCTACATATTATTTCCGATCTCGATACATGATACGGACGCATCGCATTGTTTCTTTATGAATTGTAAGATGATCAACCGGTCTCAAATTAATTTAACTTCAGATATAACTACTTATATATAAAAATACAAACACATGAAGCTGGCAACATAGCAAAAGCAGAATACGCATTGTGATCGACTGCAGTTTCTGTCCTAGAATGTAACAAAGAAAAAAGGGGAAAAGTTTAGGAAAAGAAAGGATAAAATGCCTTGTTCTCCCCTCTTCTGGAAGCCATCCAAGCTACCACACTAGAAAATCACAGGCGCATTTCCCCTGCAACGAACTGGAATAGGGAAAGAAAGTATACAACACAAAAATCTCTAATCCCCCATCTCTGGAAATTTAATCCCGTCAATTAACCCTCGACTGTAAATTAATAGTTGAGCCCAACATAAAGTTCTCTCTTTGCGGTACTGAAAATAACCTAACAACAGGAAACAGCTTATCCATATCTGAGGATTATGTCCGAATATATCACATAATACTCGTAAGAATATCGGTGCGCTACGTTCCTTGTTTTCAAATTTTATAACGTAAAGAATAATAACAGTGCCGTATTCTTGTATCAATTCTTTCTGCATTTTATTATCACAACAATATTTCTATTACTGCAGTATCTCTAAACATAACATGAACAAATGCTACAGTTATATGATCAGACACTTGACCTCAAATATAATTATCTGCTTAGATTTAAGGCAAGCATGATGAATGTGCTTAATCTACATTTTTTTACATACCGTTGTGAAATTTGCTAAATTTTGAACTCAATAATTATAACTAACGTGTACAAGAATTGTAGAGAGATTAAGGTGTCTTTGTGATTGTGAATTTTGAACGTTTCTTGCGGTTACTTTAACATAAGTACTTTTTTTAAATACTTCTAGTACAAGATTTTGTTCACGGTATTTTCTTATGAACTGAACATCACCCTTTCGCCGAATTTCTTCAATGCAAAGAGAGAGTGAGGAGTGAGGATTTATTATGTTTGTTTTATATACCTTTGTTACCGAACGGCCGTAGCTGTTGAAAGAGTGCTGGCTTAGCATTCGACAGGTTCTGGGTTTGCTGCTAGCAGCTGACCATCCTGACTGATGTTTTTCCACGGGTTTTCCCCAGTCACACAAGACAAAATGCTGGTATGGCACCTTCAAGTTAGGTTCTGCTCGACTCCTTTCCGCATCCTTTCCCTATCCTCTCCCGACCTAAGCTGTAGATGTCTAATAGCCTTAAATAAACTAAAAAAATCATACCGTTGTAGGTTTAAAAATGAAAAAAAGACTATCAACAATGTTTTAAAGAGTAGCCTATAGTAAAATATCAGGGCAGAATTCAGCATAACAAGGCTGACCATCTTGTCTGTTACACTAACACGCAAAAGCGGTAGCCATCTTTGGGTCACTAATACACGTATTTTTTACTGTACACCTTTGTAAACCTGGATACGTTCAAAACTCCGACATCCTTAACTATAAAACAGCACAAATAACTTCACAGTCCCAACGTCCTATCTATCAGGGATGGAAGGGGCGAGGAGTGATGCTAGTCATTTTCACTATCATTTTACATGCAAATATTTAAAATTTGCTACTAACAAGATTTGTAGCTTTTTTTATTTCGCATTTTATTATTTTTGTAAAATAAATCCTCTATTAGTTCCAATTGTGTGAACTGTATGTTAAGAAAATAATCACAGGGAATGCCTTCAGTCGCATTATTTCACTCAACGCTCTAAAGACTGCAACAATTATAAAATAATTTAACTAGCATAATTGAACACCATGGCATGCCAGACGTATGGAGGAACCACGTCCATTATTAGTATGTAAAATTCGTGGAAAGAAATATAAAATCTATTCAGCAAAACCGTGTTGAGCGAAGTCATGGGAAAGCTTCAGACCGAGTAGCGGGTGAGGATAGGTGATTCAAGGGTGACTTTCTGTTCCATCGCTTTTCGAAATGTGGGCGTCCCTATCCATCGTTTCCGAAAGTAAGGAAATGGACAGACACAATGAATAGATAAACCTGTTAATAAACAAATGCAACATACATAAAATAAACAAAACAAGCAGATAAAGATGTACGTATTATAGAGGTAAATAGACAACTGAGCATTTCACAAATAATAAATAAAACAACGAAATAAATAAACAGTAGGTACACAATAAATATACAAAATGTTTCTGCTATCAGGAAAGTAATCTCCATCCTACTGTACGAAGACGTGCAATACGCCTAGAAGTTTGAAATGGACGAGATTGTTATAGTTATACATCCCATTCAATACAAACCCCTAGGCGGCTCCGATAGGAGCCTTGTCACGTTTTTCTATTGCAAGTAGCAAATCGTCATTAGAGAATATATGTGACAGAGGGATTAGTGACATGTCACTCCTATTCCAGCTTAACCATATATCTAAGGTATCTAAGGACACGGCCTAATTCTGTCATTCATATTCACTTACAGCAGTAGCAATTTTTCTATCAAGGTCTATATATGTGTTCTTCTCTTTGTCATTCATTTGAAATTCCGATCGTAATTGCAGTGCATCTTCTTCTAGAAGAGTGTCAAGTTCGACAGCACCAACCCGCCATAATTCAGTGGTAGAGCGTTGGCACAGAATTCCAGAGGTCGTGGGTTCGACCCCAGTGGCCGACCATCCTGACCAAGGTTTTTTCAAGGGTTTTACCTCAGCCACACCAGGCAAATGCCTGCATGGCACCTACACCATAGACCCTGGCCGACACCTTCGCGAATCCTTTACTCTCCCAGCCTGAGCCTTAGATGCCTAAAGGCCATAAATAGAATTCAAATTGAGATCGACGGCATTGGGATGACATTTTGCAAGTTTCCGGCTTAATCTACTGGGTCACCCTTCTGCCATATTTGTAGTTCTGTGCTTCATTCCATAACAATTCCACATGTCATTAACAGTGCCATTATCAGACCAATGTTGCACAAAGTAGTCATAAAACTATTGCAGTAATTCTATATCCGGTGAGGTTTCCATTATTTTTAACCAGCCATCGTCGACATGCACAGGTGGCAAGAAAGCCAAAGCTTTTGGGACAATGGATCGGAAACACCGGACCCGGAAAAACCAATTTCATTATCAGGAGCGATGGATCTGGATAAACCACGCCTACATTTTGAGAAGCGATGGAACGGGAGTAAATCGAGTCAAGGGCGAGCTCGGACGACAAGCGCTGCATTCCACTGCTCAAAGTCCTCGGTGTATAAGGAATGGAAAGTAACTTGGACTAATTTAGTTACTGATTTCCCGAAATTTTAATTAATGCTCGTCCTTGCCGGTCATGCAGGCAGAAAGCACGTAGAGAGACACTGACTTCATGTTTGAAATCAGTGGTCTTGATTTACCCCCTGCTTTGTAATCTAATCTAATGATATATCCTTTCTCTATGGTATTTTTGTACTCGACGCACTACTGTGCAATGGGACACACACGGATTTCCACTGTTTTCTTCACCGTCACTTCCGATGCCCAGAACAATATCCTAGCCGCCACAGCCTTTCTATTTTTTTGTAGCAGGCCCAAAAAGTAATCATTTCACTTCCGCCTATGGAACCATGGTACCATGGAAAGTGTATCTTTTATATATTTCCTGAAATGAATTAGTGAGTGAAATCGTGTACCATTAATATTAACTCCCGAAATTCAATCTGTGTAGAATGCTGGAAGAAATAAAGATGGACAAACTTACTATAATTGCAGCTGTGCAACAACTAAAACTGAAGTGGAAAGGTGCACAGCGTACTCCCCGTGGCATTTGTTATTTTGATTCCCATGTGCACGAGTTCAAATCCAGGAAGTGCCAGAAGTTTTAGCTTTCTCCCAGTCACTTCGGAACTTTCATTTTTTGTTCTCTACGAATTGGGAATTAATGTTCACATTAAAGATAACACAAATTATGGTGGCATTTGTGAATGTCGGAATTCCGAAATATTCCGGAATGCAATGTGCTGCGAACTGACTTCGTACTTCCGAACACCTCTATTCAGAACCCACACAGTGCGTAACAATATTCTTACCGATGATGTCCAGTAATTGTTTTGGATCTTTCACGCTGTCTTTATTTTCTTTTTCATTATTAGAACATTTGCATTTGATAATTAACGCCACCACAATTTGTGTTATTTTGAACGCGAACACGCTTTCCAAATTCGTATACAACAAAAAATGAAAGTTCCGACGTGGCTGGGATAAAGCTAAAGTTCTGGCAATTTCTGGATTCGATCTCATGCACATGGGAATCAAAAGAACAATAAAGGTGTGCCTTAAAAATGTCTCGGCCGCGGGAACTATGCTATGGACTCTTCAATTTGGGCTAGTTTTTGCACCGTTGCAATTACAGTAAGTTTATCCAGCTTTATTTCTTCCAGTATTCCACAGAGGTTCAATTTGCGGAGTCAATATTCGTGGTGCATGACCTCACTCACTAATCCCTTTCAGAAAATATACAGAAAGGTACACCTTGCATGGTTCCAGTCAGTGTGTTCTCCGAGTCAGTTTATACCACGAACATAATTATTTGTGCCTTAGTGCATATGGATGGGCCTTCCTGGCGTTGACTAAATTAAAAGAACCCCCTTCCCCAACACATTGCGGGGCTAAACTAAGTTTATACTATAAACTGGTTATACTTTTTAGTTTTAATGCAAGTTCTTTATTCAAAATTTGTATAGATACACTAAACGTATAAGAGAATACACAAAGTCGGATTTTGTTCTTAAGTCTACTTGACGTCAGGAAGTTAAACGACCTCCTATCAAAAGAGAAAAATGACAGTTTCTTCTTCATCGCTGTTCTTTTCAACGGCTGCCAATTGCAATTGCTTTGGCCTTTCCTTTCAAGTGTAGCGTGAGAGAGAGATATGAACGAAGGCTTTTCAAACTTATATTGGCTCAAATCAGCAGACAGCAAAATGCGAGAGGGAGGAGATTCTAAATGTAAGAAACACAAAATGTAAAGTCACACGAATTCGCTGGCCCACACTAATACTCCATACACAGTGCGGTATCAATGCAGTTTCCTGTCCTGTTATATAAACGATGTAACTGCCTATTCTCTCTTTCTCTCTCTCCGTCTCTCTCACTTCCTCTATCTCATTCTTATGCAGCCAAAGGATCAAGGACGAACTGACACATGCAAGGCATCTCAATCTGCGGGAGTGTTGCCAACTAACCACAACCGATGCCAAATATTTCAAACGTAGTCTGCTCAAGAAGAATAAACTTAAACTGTTCTTATACAGTGATGTGAGACAAGTGGACGACTGGCTAGCTTTGTGATTCATTAAAGCTAGTCCTTGTAGGAGCCCTATTGTCAAATGAGACTTGAACGAAATACTGTCTACGCATACTTTTACATTGAGAGACGTTTCACATACATACGGAAGTTATTTTAATACATATGCGTTCATCCCGCCTCAGATTTGATTAGAGTGGTACAAGTTTTCACCAGGCAATTTCAATTCTTGCGGCCTAGTGGTTGTATTCTACAGGGTATCCGTAAATTTACTGTGCACTTCACTTACGACTTATAGTAGCGGAATTATAAATTTGAATGGAATTTAACCTGGCACTCGTGTATTTTCGTTTCTGTTGTAATGACTAAGAGGCACCGAGGTCACATGATTCAGATAATGTCAGACTGAGCTGTCAAAATAATCCGAATATCTTAATGATCTCACATATCATAATTGTTATACTGTCAAGAACATAATATGATATGAATGTGTATCGTGCGTTATATCGTCAAAACTACTTAAAACTAAAGACTGAAAAAAAAATACATGGAAACTCCACTCTCAAAAAGCTAACAGAGCAGCAGATATCTACTTTAAAAAATCCTCATCAACGACAGGGTGTATAGCCATCCGTGTAGTATACTTTATAGCGTGATTTGTGCAATGCCCTATCCATTCGACAGTTTTAACACCCTACAATTTTTAATTATGCAACAGACCCAGCTTTATTTCTTTAACTGCAATTTCAAGTATACCAGGAAACTGTGATCTAAGCCCCTTTAATGTCTGAGGAATTACGTCCCTCGACGAGCATCCTTTTGGGAGAAGGATGAAGATAGCTGCTTGTCTCAGTCTAGGTAGCACCGACATTCAACTGCTTAAACTAAGAACTCACATTCAAATTGAGGTAGACTCACATTCCTCTTAAAGAATCGATTTTATATTTGGATAGCCTACAAGATTTCCATCTGAAATAACTATGGAGATAACTTAAAAACAAAAATTGGAAACCATGAAGTACGGGCACAGTGATAAATGATCAAAGTGTTCAAATTTTCACAAAGGGAAGAAGAAGACTGTAACTGCTAGATACCTTACGCAGAATAATGAAAGGAAGCGGAAGATAAGCGAAAAAGTTAAGGTTAACTTTGCTATGAAGGACACGCCCTTGTCGACAAAATACTAATCATCAGTACCTACGCAATTTCGTAACATCACAGCGTGCAGCACAGACTGAAATCGCATACTTTGCTATGAACCAGTCCTTCTTTGTTCGTAGTGCTGCTACAAAAGAATATAATCGCAACTTATATGTACAGCTCAAATTGTACGTCTTCTGTCTATGAATGAGTATGTGTGTTCTATATAAATCACGAAGGAAGGAATGCACAAATACGATACCTGAGTAAACAGTAAGAATTGAAATATTCCAAAATTAGCTACATCATAAATCTGATATATGTACGG
>JAGDQP010019658.1:6154-16571 GCA_022664845.1 Lepisma saccharinum | reverse complement strand
AATATTTTTTACGGCAACACAGTAATCCAGATTTTCCTAAAAGCTGGTAAAAATCGAAAAATCAACTTTACTAAACAAAAAATGGAGTATCGGTTTGTTATAGAAATCACTTCCTATATGAATTCATTATTTCCTCTACTTTTCGTGTCACAAAGTAAGGAGTCCCAAAAATGCAACTTCTATGCAGCATTTTCCACGTATTTTAAAAATATTTTCTAACCATTATTTTTTCGCAAGTCACTACGATTTGGTTAAGTAGACTCGTAACATAGCGCTAACGCAAAGAAAAACAACACACAGGTGTTTTTAACAAAATAAAGAATTTTATACAAGACATACAAATTTAGAAGTTAGCTTGATTTACAAAGCGTACCCCACCATTGCCCACGATGATTTTAAAACCAAAGTACATTTTGAAGTACTGATAAAAAAAAAAAAACACTACAAAGCCGAGCCCGAACACACACGCAAACAATGCTGAGCTTAATAAATAATAGAACTCACTTTTGTCTAAAAATAACTATGACCTGGCAATAGTTATCCATTAAATTTTTTATCTTACTTATTTGAGTGAGTTTGTGCGCCGAAGCCAGAGTTTAAGATTTTTTCCGATTCTTTTGCATTCTTGATCACTGTGCAATGTAGCAAAAAGGACACAAAAATTCTCGCTGTCCCAGCGGGCACTCATTTCACAAGGATAGATTTTGCACTCTCACCTTGACAGCACCAACGAAAGGGCATGTAAACTAGCATAACAATAACTGAGCAGGAATATGATAACAGTTATATAAATTAATACATCATTTAATGCATTTTAATGCTGATTCTCACTGAAAATACGATTACAAACTGAACTAGCATGTGATTTCCTTTCCGTTGAGGTGTGCCTCTGGAGTGTACGAAAAAACCTGCTACACGTTATTGAACTAATGACTCTTCTAATAACTACTACCGAACTTATAAAGGTAAATTTACTTGTGAAAGAAACTGACTTACTTTCATTACATCGTTTTTTTGCAAACATCTCTCACAGAATAGTTTTTCTTGAGTTTTTCTCAAGATTGTTTAGGGTACATAAAACAAGTTTTCATAAGCAAATCTTATAGGATCCACAATTACATAAAAATCGTGCAGCTTAATGCTGAAAATATTGTTCAAATATTTACCATATGCTCATCATAATGAATCCCGCAAGTGGATGCTTCAAATGGGTAAATTATTTACAAAATCAAAGATGGTAACACTGAGGCTATCATCTACTACAATTCTGTCGATATTTATGTTTGGAGATCCTTCTTGTTCTCTCAGGAATCTTCAATAACTGTGCAGCGGACCTATCGAAAGGTTTCAAGTAAAATTATTTATATCTAAATCAGAACATAAAAATCACATTTTCCGCTAGCGAATTAGATCGATTGCGTAAGCAAAAGGAACTGAATCAAAATTTCTGCAAAGATAATTTATTCAACCTGATATATTGTAATAACTGCTTAATACTAAAAAGAATGTTTCTCATTGACCTGCTTTATTAAGATTAGATAAATAGGCGAGAAGAAACAAAATAGCACTGGCAGAAGTCCAAGGATAGTATGTTATTACTGAATCAGTTCATTGAATAGCCCAGAAGTATGGTCATACAATTGAAGGATACAGGGAAAAGGACCTGAGATTTCTTCTAATGTGCATTTTAAAATCTAACTCCTCTATTTACTCCCACGTATTTAATATCCTAAAACCCGTTACAATTTGTGGATTACTTGTGTTTTTGCACCGGAATTTTCCTTGAGACTAGTTGTCATTGTTTAGTATTTGGTAGGAGTTCGAAATCCATCTTTAAACATGGTTGTTTTGAATTGATATAGTTTTGTAAGGATTAATTCATATCAAAGAGAAAAACTGCACAAGAACGAAAGAGCACAAGTTACAATTTTAGTTCAATTCGCACCCAATTTAAGTTAAATAATTTTACTCAGGAAGGTTCTCACAATTCCTTGTTCGTCAATTACCACAGTAAACACTATAAAGGATGAAATTATCTGGTAGTTCCGAACACCAGTAACAAACTTTAACGTCTTCCCCGTCCTACAGGTTTCCATACCAACATAATCATTACACTGTAGCTGATCGTTGTACGTATACATGGCTAACCGCTAGTGATTAGTTTAAATTTATTTTATTTAATCATACCAGTCTCAATTATTGAAAGGAAAACAAAACGTACTCGTATATAATAAGCATCCACTAAAAATTCTAACTTTCCAAACGTAGAATAGATCAACTTAATTTCTTACACGAACAATTTATTCATCGGTATACGTATTTCTTAACATGACATCAAAATAAGTTTCTCTTCAATTTTTCCGGAGATGTTTATGTAACAGGCACAAGTACATACTATTCAATTTTTACAGACTTTTCTTTAGTTCACAATGGTTCGTGATGTACTCAAATATTGCAACGTTAATTTAACTCATTTCCTGACGTCATACAATGATGAAATTTTGCACAGCGACGTAAGTCGGGTGACAATACAATATCCTATTGTTACTGTCATATATTTCTATTTATTTATATATTTTAAAATGTTACTAATATGAACCTTTAGGGGCTCCATAGTCTAGTGGTTAGAGTGTTGGACTCATGTCCGCGTGGTCCCGGGTTCAAATCCCGGCTGGAGTCCCACTTTTCGGGGTTCACCCAGCGTCGTGAGGCAAACTGGGGAGTCACGTGAAACCCAGGTGGACGAAGTTCCACCAAACGCGAACAGATGGCGTTGGGGCAGGCTTAGGGCCTATCGGCCTGTAACACCAGTGGTTATTTTACTATTTACCCTAAATTAAACACTAGCCTGCAACGATTTTGAGTTTTCCTGGTTGCAGAACTCTTTAGGATTTGGATCACAAAACATTAGCTTGAGAAAAAGTATCCGAACACCGAAATAACTAGAAAAAAAATACAAAAGAACTTTTTAAAGACATACTTTTCTTAAACAATTCGTCCAAAAAGTAAAACATAATTTTGTTTATGCATGATTAAAAAGAAAAGCATGGGGCTCGCCAATTCAAGAATTTTATAAAGTGACTGTAAAAAGTGTATATGAGAAAGCGCCATTTTTTTTTAGTCATGCATAAACAAAATTACTTTTTTACTTTTTGGACGAATTGTTTAATAAAAGTATGTCTTTAAAAAGTTTATTTTTAAGTTCTTTTCAGAACAGGTAAATAATCTTGTCATGGTACATAGAAAAATGATTCAGTGGGCAAATGATTATATACTCCCAATCAACAACTTTACTTTTATCACAACTTCTTTGCTTCCTCCGATAGTAATAAATCAAATCAAATCAAATAGGTGTGTAGTAAATTTCGAACTTTCTATATTTTTTTTTCTTCTAAATTTAAAAGAAAAGTTCTGTTTATAATAGTTACTTGTGCTATAATCCATCAACTTGACAGAACGTTTGTTCAGGTCAAAAACAAAACAAACAAACAAAAAAAAAAAAACAACGAAAGATACATATTTTGAAGATAAAAAGCAAAGAAACACAACCAATGTAAAGGACATAAATTTTAAGCCAGTCATAAATTTCAAAGATACAGTTTCCGTTTTTTCAGGGTAATAATTATTTTGCATAACACTGACCTGCGGACTACGTCGATCTTTTTGCAGAATATTTCATTCAGCAAGCGTACTATATATTCCTGTAATTTTGATTTTCAGTGTATAAGCTGGTAATTCCAACGACGAAATATAAAGAGGTTTTCGTTACTGAATGAAAGAATGATTGCCCAGAACTCTCACAGCAAAACTTTCAATGTATTTTTCCTAGTCACCGAAGTTCGAAACTCTTTAATATCTAACAAACTTACTTTTAAAATATCAATCGCACAAAATAAACAATCGAAAACTTCTATTATACGGTAGGAACAAACTTGCCAGTATAGGTTCCTTCATATATGAAAACTGATCTGTATCCATAATCAACCGCCCTGTCGGCACCAGGATGGTAATCCAGACAACCCTTGGTCTTTTGTTACTACTGACAATTCGGTGTCATCTCCATTCGAGTAAAATCAATGAAGTTGACCCCCTTTTCCACTGCAACGTTCCTATGGCAACTATCTTTTGCTCCTGTTTATGTATGACATCCCTCCACGCCGTACACATACGAGATCTTCCTTCCACATAATAGACGGAGAGGGAAACTAACAGGAACATCACTTGCTATTAAGCTTTAATACACACGATCTAAACCACATTCAGAATTGTCCATACATTGTATATCATGTTTTGAGTAATTAGAACATATTGAAGTGAACATTTAGGAAATTCAAATATTATCCATGGAAGGTAGTAACTAAATCTTTCTAGCAACACCTGGTCGAAAATTTCTCGCTGCTCTACATTTTTAACTGATATCACACAAATACGAGATATATTTTTACCTATCACGCAGAGGTGCCAACTCACTCACTCTGGAGTTAACAATTAGGAAAGGAATTGCAGGAAACAAAATATCTTTGTCGAAAGAAGGGAGAATTTAACAACTCTTCTTAACACTTAATTAATTTCTACTATAGTTTAAAAATTCCTGAAACACTAGAATAAAATTCTTCGCGGTTCGAAAGAACCGCCTTCTGAAAACCTTGGAACAAGAATAATTTTCATCATCAACGGAAAAACATCAGCACAAAAAGGCAATCACAATGGACATAATGGCATGATTATAACAAATTTCGAAACAAGGAAAGTACGTACGCTGCGCACTTCTCTAATGAGATATAGATGGGGAAGGTATAAGCCAAGGCCTCTATTATGGGTATCATCTCGCCTGGTAAGACCGTGGAAAGCCCCGGGCGATCACTCTTCCTGGGACAAGATTAAGGAAAGCAGAGGCAAGGAAGGGCCTTGAGGTACCAACCATTCATCTGGTAAGACTGACGGATAGCTGGTACGAAGGCTCGATCATTGCCGCGGGTCTCATCATTGCAGATCCAAGTCCGCGACGTTCAACATTCATCTACAGAGGATGGATACCTAGTTGTTATATTGGCCTCGATTTAATCTGCATCAGTTGCTTTCCCTAATCTCAACTTTACTTTTCTAAAAGAGTTATTCGCTTAGCATATAGCAGCATTTCAAATGAGTTTTCCTTTTTTTTTTCTTTTTTCGTAATCAATAGAATACACAGTTCCTATTTTCTAGCATGCTGTCACTAACTTTTTCTACATTTTTCAGTCTAATGGTTAAAGGAGAAGTTGAAAAAATAAAGCTCAAACTGAAAATCCTCGTTAGTAGAAAAACTAATATAGGAAAAACCTATATAATTACTTCAAGAAAAGGTGTTTGTTGTTGGGAATTCTATTAACTGCTTCAAGGCTAACCTAACATACCTAAGGGGAATACATTAAACCGATCCTTTTAGAATTGCCTTTTATAAATTATTACTGAGCAGGAGGTCACTCCCCGTTTCCCTAATATTTAAGGATGAAATTACGTATTTAAGGAGCCTACAATAAGTATTTTTTTTCTGTGTGGTCTTCAAATACTTTCTCCTGCGAGCTCCGATTCCGCGATCTACTCAGCAGAGTAGTACAGCAAGAGTGATTTTCTTGTAGTCGAAAGGATACGAGATTGAATCTGGGGTTTGATATGCGAACTTCCCTTATCTTACACCAAACGAATTCTGGGGTCGTGCCTTAACTTAAAGCCCCGTTTCAGTTTCTACATTAATGTTTTTTCTCATATCGACACATACATGATGAGACAGCCCGAAATCCTTGATATAAGCAAAAAAAAAAAAAAAAATCGTCCCTATATACTTTCATTAATGCAGATTTAAAGGTTATTTCGATGTTTTAATTTTCTGTAAAACTGCTCACGAATCCTGATTATTTCCGCCAAGGAAGTTCATTCCTAATATTTCTATCCGGACAGAACCCACGAAGTTACAGATACAACAGATGACAACTGTAAATCTCGAAGCACTGTCATACGCGCTCCTATAGATTAAGAACAACACACAATGCTGGTGAATTATTCATGAATGAAGCAACAAGAAACTGCTAAAGTTTAAATTAGTAGACTGCGTTACAATGTGCAGGGACGCTACGCACAAGCGCACGGGATGAAGAGAACACAGTCTAGCTTTATTTCTGTAGCTAGTACTAACTAGTAAGGCATGCATTAATCTTTTCTGTTTTGTTGAGAGAAAATGAATTCTTGGTTTGCTTACATCTGTTCTCTACCTTGTAAGTCGACCGTGTCTGAAGAAAACTTTAGCATCCAGCATCTTTAGTAAACACAATTATCCAACGACACATGCAAAATGGAAAATACACAAGAACACAAATATAACGTTTTCCATTAGCGTATTATTATCTGAGAAATACAAAAAATATTGATAAGGAACATTATTAATTCGCTTTTCGGATTTGTTATGCTACAGGACTTCTGGAGCCCAAGTTCTCTCCCTATATCTTCTTATTTCGAGGCCCAACATCAACTACTAAAACCCGAATTCCTAATGTTCAAGATTTCAAAAGGTTTCAGAAATTTCTACTCGCTCATATTTCAGGTTCATTGCATGCCACTGCACAGTCGCAATTCTTCGCTAACGTCGGTTGAAAAATCAAAGATTTCGGCACCCAAGAATGACAGAATTTGACATTCTAATTCTGGAATGTTCTGGAATTCTAAACACCCTATCGTGCACTTGTCATTTGGGGCAGATCACAGGATCTAAGCCGAAGAAAAGCACGGAGTTTAGCTCATTACATGGTATACTGTAATGCATACTTCAATAAAAACTAATACAGCCTACATTAATACAAAGGCATCCACTAAATGTCATAAATAAATTCACTTTAATTCCAAGGTTTCCAGATACTGTCAAGTTTGTTTCGTAAGTTGACAGGGAGAGAACATCTTGTCCAGTCTTTCTATGTGCTTGTTGAAAACCAAACTTTATCAAGTGTTTCATCGCATGGCGGATGGCCACCGAAATTTTAAGCTCTATTGAATGTACATTTTTATTTATTTCCGTAAGTACTAATAAAGAAGCTTGGGTTAAATTTGGTTGGGTTGGGTTTTATTTCTTAGGTTATGTTTTACGTGTTGTACACTGATTCTGTTCCGAACATAAAGCTTTTTCGATTCTCTCGGAACTTGTTAATACGAACTTATCTGTAAGTTTGTTTGTATTTATTTGGCTACATGATAATGATGCTCGTTAAAAAAAAAAAATATCGAAATTTTCCTTCTGTGTTAGTAGCCCTTCTTGAGCTAATATACATGATTTGAACTAAGGAATTTGTTAATTTAGCTCGATTTAGTGTGTTTTAACATTTTTGACCTATCCTATCAATCGTAGGCTGTATATGATACGATTTCAACTTTTACATCATGACGCTTACTCTTATTTTATTCCTGTAGGGGCTTGCGACAATTTATTCTCTCGATTACCGTTCCTAAATATCATAAACAAACATAAAGCACATTTCAATTTTACAATATTCAGACTAAGTTTACCCAAGAAACAGTTTCAGAAAAAAAATCCCATTCTTTGTTATTGGTCAAAGATGGCTTCGGTTTACACTACTACTATTTAAATAAATGTAATATTTATCTTAAAATTTAACCCATCTAACTAACTATTAAAAAATCTAGAATATAGAGCACACTATAATAATTAATAAAAAATGAGTTATTAATTTAATTTAAGTATTTTGAAAACCGAAACATTAATTGTTCCGACGAAGAATTCCACGTAACACAAAGGAAATTAATTACAAAATTCTGACCTGAGATGTTATTACGAAGAAACAGAAGACAAAAATCATCGTTGCACTTACCTGAAAAACACACGAAATAAAAATGCATTAATTTCACTCTCAGGAAAGAAGGTATACATTTTACTATACTATACTATACTGGTCTATACTAAAGCACAACAAAAAGGAGCAAACACCACTAAGCCATGATAACCTAATAGTACCGTATAAAGAATTTTGCATCAACCAAAGTTTACACACACGTCTACCTCCCCACCACCGTCAGTACCTCTCTGGGACTTTATTCTCTTACAAAATGTATGTTAAATTAAATTGAAATCGTATCTGAAGTGTGTTGCTGTACTGTACGTTCATAATCTTACCTGTGTTGCTGAAACATCCTTTCTATAAAGCGAATCTCTCTCTCTCCAAGCCTCTTTCTTTATGTGTGTGCGCGCGACAGTGTGTGTGTGTGTCCACTATCAAATAGGAAACTAAAAATCCTTCATGACCTATACTACGCTATGGTGGCGATAGGACGAGTTCAACGTCACCAAGATAATGGCGGTACCCCTTCGAGATTTCCAGGAGTACTAACTTATAAAATCCAATAAGGTTTGTGTGTGTGTGATTATTCAGGAACCAAAACTCCAAACAAACCCTTCACGACCTATAACATGTTGTTGGGGGGCGGGGTTGATAAAACGAGTTCAACGACACCAAAATAACCGCAGTACTCCTTCTGGAATACCTGCAGTATTATCTTCAAAAACTTCCACCGCAATCCGCACAAACTCCATGCTTTATTCTCTCCTGTACATGCTTCCAGATTACAGTGCTTCAACTGATGAGCTTGGAAGAACTTCTCCGTGTTTAGGGTAACAGTTAAAACTATATTTGATTAGCTTGTCCGGATTCGAACAGCGTCCGGAATCACCCCCCTTTACCCTATCTTTTCTCGTGGTTTTTAAAACGCAGATAATTATTAACCATCCGGAAATATTTTGCAAAATGAAATTTGTTACATTTTTACATGTATGAATATTTCACAGATCACCTACATTACTTTAAGTTCTTCAACAACTAGATTTCTGAAGTAAATTGCAAATGTTTTAAGCGCCACCTCGTGCTTCTGTAATTACTAATAATAATAGGAAGAAGAAGACCGCTAATGAACATTATTTTCAGCTGTAAACAAAATATTAGAAAACAAATACTTCTTAAAATAAAAATGGCAGAATTGCGTCCAATTAGCAGTTGGTTTTAAATTTATTTATAAAAAATAATAAAAGCACAAACTATCAGCTAAACTTCCGTCATAGCGGCTTTTGCAAAATTCCCTCGCTCCCTCAATACGCTCGCGATGGTTGCTCTTTCTTTTAAGAAAGAAACAAATCCAATACATTGAAATGCTTCACATTTCATAGCTCTTAATCTTTAGACTCGTTCGGTGATCTCCAATCAAGTGAAATGGCTAGTTTCGAAAGCAGGAACTTGGGAATCTGACCGCTACCCCTTCTCTACAGTTCTCATGGTACAGCTTGTACTCGACTAATCTCGCACGATTAGGCCGGAATCGATCCCGCACAGGAAACAATTTAGGCTGTCCCCTACAGGCGTAGTCAGAACAGAAGTGCACAAGGGGAGAAGAAAGGAAACAGTTACAGTCTCCTTCCGTATATTACCATTGTGATTATGATGTGCTTGCCATTTTTACGAACGCATTCTTCGTGTTCTTTTACGGTCTGAAATCCAATACAGAAGAAACTTTCACTTAACCCATCACTATTCGTAAAAATTGGAATGCAAACGAAACTTATCAATTTTGTTTCGTAAACATCTATAATATCTAAATTTAAATTCGTGCACATTATCTTTGTTCACGCGACAAAAAACAAACAAAAGATTACGATCACTTTAAATGGTTTCTTTTAATTCTGAACTAAAATGTCAACAATTCCCGAGACAATATCCTGTTATTCCCCAACTGTTGAAATATCCTCCGAACCACTATTGTACGTCATATGTCTTATTTCAGGTAACGTACGATAGCACACATACGTTATACCAATGTTCACAAATTGAATCGTAAGAAACAAAAAATACTTGATCATTTGACCTTCACAAAAATCGGAACTTCTGTGCGTTAAATATATAAGCCGTTATATACTTAGCTGATGCAACTACGGGAAACATGTCCAGAGATAATAATGATAACATGATTTATTTAAGTCCTATAATACTAAGCTCAAGAATACTTCTATATGCAGACGATGTCAAAATCTTCAAGGAAGTCAATGCCTTAACGGAGAGTCAATTATTACAGAATGATCTAAATTGAACAAGTAATTGGTGTGACAATAACCACCCCCACTTGTTTATTAATACACAAAAAATATATAATTTATTATCTACCAACAAAACAACATTTTGCTAGTACATATAATCATACCTATTTAGAAAGGTTGATGAAATATAAACGACCTGGGAATAATTCTCTTTGACATGAAGTTTACTTTCAAAAAACACATCAAAAAGCGTAGTTGAAGTGTTCTTTTTTTTAAAGTTATATTTGCTATCAATGGAATGAATTCACGAAGTTAAATACGGTATTAACTTCATATAAAACCGCTGTTAGACACAAC
>JAGDQP010019657.1:13782-31517 GCA_022664845.1 Lepisma saccharinum | reverse complement strand
ACTCTTAATACTTCTGCATATCGTGTTTTGTCAAATGGATTATTGAAAATAATATTTTGTCTAACAGATCCAGGATACACCCAATATTCTTGAGGAGCGTACGATACTTTCCCATACACTCGTACTATTCCTGTTTGTAAAGTCAATTCCTTCAAAATCACTTGCAACAGACTAGACTGAAAGAAAAAAAAAAATAAGAAAATCAGATTTAGATTAACAGCAATTTCACTTTCTTATCACTGATTCCATTAATAATGAATAAACTGATTCATTAGTAACACCGACATTAAACTAAAAGAAACACAAGAAAACATACACCTCATGATCTTGTGGCGACGCCGATGAATTAGGATGAGCACGGGTGCGTGGTTAGACAATAGTATACTACACATGGCACTCATCTTGGGAGAGATTTTCTCAGGGCACGAAATGGAAATTTTCACGAGACGGAACTTCAGTTTTGTTAACATGCTATTGTTCTTTTTTGCCTATGATTACTACAGTGACGAGACGAAACAAAAAAGATATCGGATATTCACAAACAGGAACACCTTTTCAGTCCGCTCTGGTGTTTTCAAGATACAGTAAACTCTCTGGATTATCTGTGAACAATAGAAACTGCTTTACCGATTAACAAATGTAGGCCTAAGAGAAAGTAAAGTTCCAGTAACACATTTGTTACTGGTGGAGAAGCAGGGTTAGTTGGTCAAAGGTAAAAGAACGGAATTTACATTGCGTTAAAGAAATGCGTTCACAGATTAAAATTGAAATTAAGATCCACGCTAGTCTAACCAAGAACTACGTAATTCTTATCGTGGCAGTGTAGCAACTTATTTCATTAGTTGAAAAGGATTCTACTTAAACTTATAATACGAACGAAGTAATGCCCTACAACGCATTTACATGAGTCTTATTGCTGGCGACTAGATAATTGTGTCATTTATTGAGCTATGTCATTCCATTTTTCTAATATTAGTTTATTATTTATTTAACGTTAAGATCAGAAAAATATTTGAAAGTACTTATTTGTGTTTTGAAGCTACTGTTTAATATGATATAAAATACTTTCAATATGTTAGTTGACATAAACTTGTAGTCTCAGACATATATCTTTCAGTGTTAACAAAGCCTAATAGATTGGAACATAACTGTAAAGTACATATTTGTAATAGAGTATCTTTGTAATAGATCAATAGCAAAAATCTATAGTGATAGATTAATTCATTTACTGAAATAAACAGATTAACGATTTCATACAATAATATGTTTTCGTTATATAAAGGAAGGTTGCTACGGATTCTTACTCGTTTGACCAACTGGATTCCTGTACAGAAAGAGTAGATAGCTGGAGATCCATTAAGGCAGGCGGCTGCAGGTTTCACAGAACCTGTAGGGATATAATTTGGTCCACTTTAAGAAGTGTATACCAGCGGTCCTAACTTGTTGTAGGGACATGGTCCAAAAATTAACATATCCAGCTTACTATCTCTATGGTTTACGGAAGTTGCAAGTTCATCGTCTCAGTAACAAACGTTCGCAATTGGATTCTGTTCTGGTCAAGGTCAAGTTAATTTTCCTCACGATAACCTACCTCTTGGAGATCCATTTTAGTACCTTCCTTCCTCTGAACGATGTATCGTCTTCCCAATGGTCTCTTTTCAACTACGATGAAATACAACCTTCGACTTTATCCCATCAGAGTTACATGAGCTGCCCATTTTAGTTGTCGCAATTTCATTATTCTTACAGCATCGGGTGAATTGTACAGTCCGTGGAGTTCTTCTTTATGCAGTTTTCATTCCATTATGCAGCATTCCTAACACCGGCAGATAACTTTTCCTGACCGAGTTTATCCCTTTGTATAAGTTTTGTATATTATTTGTCGTACTGTTTTCCTCTATTTCCTAGATTTTCTGGAAATTCTTTATTTTTGTTCTCTCTTATTGTTTCTGGCGTTATATTTCGCGCGACTGTAGTAACTCCAGAATTATATCATGTTATGAAATAAATATATTTTTTCATTGTGTTTAAGTATAATAAATATATTTTTTCATTGTGTTTAAGTATATGGAACTGCGCAGACATATTCTTCTTTGACTTTAGCAACATTTTGTTAGTATGATGCGTTTGATAGTTAAAGGTTCTTTGTTATACTCTTCTGTGTAAAGAGCACAAATAGTTCTATTTTGTGTAATTTGGAAAAGTAACATTTATTTGATATACTTTCTTTTACGAAGTAGCATAATAGTGGACGGCTATAAAATAAGTTAACAAAATCTTTGACCATATGAACTGTCTATGGCTGCTAAAAAAAATATGGAAATACGATTATAAGTCTTAACACCTGACAAATGCTTCAGTGATTTGCGCAATAATCAACTTTAACATCAGTAAAAGAAAGTTGTTGGTGGACTTTTGGAAACAAAACTTGAGCTACTTTCAATCCTCGTTATGATGTTTTCGTTCTTCATATGACTCGTACACAACGTCAACAAATGGGTTTTCTTGTTTGAACTAAGAGACATTTTCTAAGAATAAAACCGATTTAAAAAACGTCAAAAATATATCAATAAATAATGAGAAAGGAACTCTAAATAACATTTCTTTGTCGGTTTAGAAGGGTCCATTAACTTGGCCCCCAACCACACCAAATTTAAGAAATAAATAGTCTATCGTTTTGCACCCAAGTTTCGCGTTTTACACCACAACGGCTACAAAGTTATAAGCCCATATATTTTGGGGGCCAAGTTAATGGTAGCCACCATCAGTCAATTTTTTCAAAAACAGATAGCTTATCGTTTTGCACCGTTTTGCACCCAAGTTTCGCGTTTTGCACCGCAATAGTTAAAAAGTTATAAGCTCTTTTATTTGAGGGGGGCCAAGTTAATGGTAGCCCCGTACAGCAAAATTTAAAAATTCAGACACTGACACATAGTGCAACAGATTGCACTCATTGTGCACAGTCTGGCACCCAAGTTTCGCGTTTTGCACCACAATCGTTAAAAAGTTATAAGCTCTTTAATTACTGGGGGCCCAAGTTAATGGTATCCCCCCTCAGTCAAATTTTTCGAAAAAAGATAATGTACCGATCTGTACTCGTTTTGCACCCAAGTTTCGCGTTTGCACCGCAATAATGAAAAAGTTGTAAGCTCTTTTATGTGAGGGGGGGGGGGACAAGTTAGTCGTAGCGCCCCGTGAGCCATTTTTTTTCATAAGCAGATTGTGTACTGGTCTGTGGTCGTTTTACATGGTTTTGCACCGCAAAGTTTAGAAAGTTATAAGCTCTTAAATTTGTGTGGGGGAAAGTTAATTGAAGCCCCTTACAGCAGAGTTTCAAAATCAGCGATTGACATATAGTGCAACAGATTGCAATCGTTTCGCACCGTTTTGCAACCAAGTTTCACGTTTTGCACCGCAATGGTTAAAAAGTTATTAGCTCTTCTATATTGAGGGACGAGGTTAATGGTAGAGCCCCCTGAGCCACTTTTTTTCGAAAACATATAGTGTATCGATATGTACTCATTTTGCACTGTTTTGCATCCAAGTTTCGCATTTTTCAGCGCCGCGAGTTTAAAGTTAATAGCTCGTATATTTTGGGACAGCCAAGTTAATGGTAGACCCCTACAGCAAAATTTCAAATTTAGACAGTGATACATAGTGCAGTAAGGGTAAACGCGCATTGTTAATAAAAAAAAATGAGAACGAGATAAAAATCACCCGAATAAAAAAATCACTAACATTGTTAGATTCCCGCACTGAGAGACTTAAGTTGCTCAGCATCGGAACGGATTTCAAATAAACGGCTGCAAGTTATTTCTGGTTTTGTGAAGAACTTTATAAACTTCATAGTTCGGGCCATTTAAGTAACTAATGACTTCGGTCCTTCTTGATTCCACTACATGTCTCTAAAATCCACAAACATCCAGCGAAGATTCGAGTCCAAAACCTTGGAGACTCTGACCTTAAGCCTGAGACAGCACGACTATCGCGGTCGGCTGCTCATCTTTTAAGATGAAGTTGAAAACACGAAAAGAAAAGCCATAGAATTAATTCAAATGCGAGCTAGAGACAAAAAAATGAGCAATTTTTTTAAACTCGTGGCATCTTTGAATTTTAAAAATAATTTATTGCCTTTTAGCATCTTTATCTCTGGCCGGGATAAGCTAGGCAGAGAATGAGGAAGATATCGTCCAGAATCTTACTTAAGGTACAATCCCCAGCATTCGCCTGGTGAAAACAAGGAAACTCTGGAAAACCTCTCAGGATGGTCGGCCGTGGAGTTCGAAACCGCGTGCCTCCCCTTCACCAATCTGAAGTCCGAGCCGTTACCACCTGGACCACGGGGATTGAGTCTGTATCTTTCAGAGAAGGTAAAAAGAAGTTCTATTATATATGGATAAACATGGTTGGAAAGATTTTATAACATGCTAATCGCTCTTGGTCATAGTATAACGCACCAAAATGCTATACTTTTTGACTGGCTATATAGGACCACAAGAAAGATTGGCTGTAACATTAATACACTAGGACTAGGACATCTGCAAACAATAGTTTAATCGCCCCTGAAATAGATCATGTTTCAATTATTTTATCACGGTGATTTTAAAATTACAACTTCGCGCCCTGTCATATAGAAGTATGTATTTCTTGTTCGCAATTAAAAAGTCGAAAAGGAAAATGCTAGTGCGCGATAGGTCTAAGCTGCGTCACCAATTACAATTACCAATTGAACAATAACCAGTTCAATCAATCGCATTCGTAAGACCACGCTGTGTTAATTTAATTAACTTAGAAGTTACTCTATGAAAATACTTTACTGTTAATCGGTCCGCAAGCTAAAATGGATGCAATTAAAAAACTATTTGTTTTCACTGAAAAATAAAATGAAGCGGGTCACCAATTAACTTGTCCCCGCTCTGCGAAAAAAGAGCCTTCTTCTAACAATTTAAATGTTGTGGTGCAAAACTACTGCAATGCAATTCCACAACACTATCTATTTCTCCTTTTGAAAAATTTGGTTAAGATTCTGTTATTTCTACCCCCTGAAAATATATGTGTTTATAACTTTTTCCTCGTTGCGGTGAAAAACGTGAAACTTGGGTGCAAAACAAATGTAGTCTGTTGCACTGTATGTCAATCTCTGATTTTTTTAAATTTTGCTGTAGAGGGCTACCATTAACTTGACGGCCCCACAACAAATTTAAGAGCTTTGTGGTGCAAAACGACCACAGACCGGTATACTATCTGTTTTCGAAAAAAAAAACAGACTCAGGGTGCGCTACCACTAACTTGTGCCACCTAAATAGAAGAGCTTATAACTTTTTAACCGTTGCGGTGCAAAACGCGAAACTTGGGTGCAAAACGAACACAGACCGGTACACATTTCGAAAAAAAATGACTGAGGGGTGGGTGGGATACCACTAACTTGGGCCCCCACTAATTAAAGAGCTTATAACTTTTAACCGTTCAGGTGCAAAACGCGAAACTTGGGTTCAAAACGGTGCAAAACGAGTGCAATCTGTTGAACTATGTGTCAGTATCTGATTTTTTAAAATTTTGCTGTACGGAGCTACCATTAACTTGGCCCCACTCAAATAAAAAAGCTTATAACTTTTTAACTATTGCGGTGCAAAACGATAAGCTATCTGTTTTCGAAAAATTTCACTGAGTGTGGCTACCATTAAGTTGGCCCCCTAAAATATATGTACTTATAACTTTGTAATCGTTGTGGTGCAAAACGCGAAACTTGGGTGCAAAACGATAGGCTATATATCTCTTAAATTTGGTGTGGTGGGGGCCAAGTTAATGACCCGGTTTAGAACACGGTCATATTCATATCTATCTACAACTGATCTTGCAGGGCCTAAGTATCATAATGGGGTTCAAAACTAAAACAATAGAGCGGAGGGGATAATTCTACATTCACTTCAAATGAAGGACAAAGGCACATCTATAAATTTTGGCATATACAAGAGATATGAGAATGTAAATCGTAGATGCTCACTCTTTTAATTCAGAAGATGAACACATTGAAGAAATTAGGTATCCTTATAGCGGGTAAGAAAAATCTGAATTCTCAAGATCTTGAATTGTTATACTTCCTTTTTGGTCCTAAGCTACCTTGTTCTTTACTGATTGTACATAAATTTCATTCAGATGGAGGACTCATAGGGGTACAAGAGACATTAGAAAGTAAAAGGCTCGAATTCATATTTCGTAAATAACACGAGGTACAGCATGCCTCATAATGATTACCCTGATTAATGTAATCAGGATAATCACGTATAACTTACCTTCCCACGATTTTCACTGAGTCATGTTAACGGTGTCGTAAATCGACACAACATGCCTATTTGTTGTTCCGGAAAGGTGAGGGTGCATATCCGGGACAGCCCCAAGACTAACGTGTGGTGTGCGTTAATGCACGACAGTGATTGGGCCTTTCCTTTTTAACGAAACATCTATCAACGCTAATGTGAATGAGGATACGCATATGCTCATGAATGATGCCGTACACCAACATACGCCATCTATGTTAATTAAAACACTATGGGACACGTCGTCCCTGGGCAACGATTTTGTGCGGGAGGTTCTGGACGATTCATTTCCCAATCGATGGATTGGTAGAGACGGTCCGATCCCTGCCGGATCACTGGACATTACATATAGGATATGTTTCTTCGGGGATATGTCAAGGACAAGTTGTATGCGACACATACTCCAAACAGTTGAAATTGTAATTTTCCAAACGTTAAAACATGTCTGACGGGAGATCAAACACATATTAGATATTTTGCGTGTCACTTGCGGTTTCCATATCGAGTGCATCAAGTAACGACTTAAAACTTTATCAGTATATGCTTTTCTTTGTGCAAAATCTGCTATCTGAAAATTTATTCGTTATGAAGTTATATGGGGTTTCCAAATCAGGGTAATCATTTTGGGACACACTGTGAAATAATAAATTGATATTTTCTACAAGGGTACATTGGACATTAATGTAATGTCACATATTTTTCCTGTAATATACAAAATATGAACTAAAACATTTCCTATTTATCAATGTTACTTGTATTTGTTCATTTCTGAGACCCTCATATATAACATATGTTAATATAGAAAATACCATACAATATTGCTTACCTTCCCTGAGCCATTTGGTCCTATTATACCAACTAAACTTCCTGGTTTAATAAGTATGTCGATTGATTTAAGAACGTTTTTATTTGGATCCAGGGGTAACCAAGAGGCATTAATATTTGAAAGTTCAACAGCATATTCCAACAGCTTATCGTCATATTTCTCTTCTTGAAATGGTTGGGGATCCTCAGCACAAAACAAGAATATCTGTATATGAAGGACAGTTGTTCTCAGTAAAGTTAAGTCATATAAAAGATTCATTTTGTAATATAAGTATAACTTAAAATACACAAGTTGTGTGTCATAGAGATACGGACTAGGCATCTAGACCAAATTATTTCATATTTAGCTTATATCATAAATATCTTTAGATAATAGTTATTTATTCGTTGCAGTTCTTGCCTTCAACCTACCGTCAGATATTAGTATTATACAACTACTACTGTATACACAAAAAATGTTAAAATTGGATGGTAAACTTAAGAAAATTTTGGGCAGAAATTTTCGGAATTTTAGTAATAATTTATTCAGACTTGTAATATGATGCCCATACTTTGTGTATCTCTTTTCTATATGTCTATGGGAAATGTAAACTGTTAGTAAAGAGTCTGATTTTGATTTGTACCTGTATTTTGATTGTTACATTTCTCATAGTGAATTTTTAATGTTACTTTTCTCTTACCTGTGAATTCGTATTATATTGCCTTCTGCTTTTATATTGAGCTAAATAAAGTGAATAGGAAGTAGTCAGATTGTTTTGATAATGTATCAACAGTAAATTAGGTTGGTGAAACTCGAAGAAAATGAGTTAAAATCTTGAAAAATATAGAGGACGCCAAGATTCGATTTAGGAATAATAATTGAGAATTTTTTCACTGATCAACTCTACTCGGAAGATAAGTAGCTAAATGTTACTTTGCACTACATTACAATAACTCAAGTGTAGCAGTTTAAGAGATTTTGCTTAAACTTGAATGCTTTGTAGAAATACTATTGTAGTTAATAAAATAATATTAGCTCAGATTGTTCTTTAAAACGTCCCAGTTAAATTGCTCAGTACTTTAGAGTAGGAATTGTGAGTATTAATTATGTTATCTTTAATTCGTTGGACACTAAAGTAAATCGACTGTTTCTAGTGTCCATTTCAGAGCTGTCACAGTTATTATAATTTGATACCAAGACGTTACACCATAATTGGATTGCATTAATATTGTTTAGTACTTAACTTTATAATAGTTGTGTTGGGCAAAACTGACATCAGTGTTTCCGTATCATCTATGTACCGTAACAAGGACTTCATAACTGTATAATTCAGGGAAAATAACACCGTACAAACTACAAAAATATTATGTTACATGATTTTGTCTCTAGTCTAGGCTTCATGATCAAATACTAGAAGTGAAGAATAATTACAACCTAAAGTAGACATGGAAATCAAACCTGAAATAAATAACTGAAGGTAATATTTACAGACGATGGACGTGATTATATAGGATATGACAAAATAACCTTGTAGTGAGTGTAATAAGGGAGTCCATAATAAGATATGAGGTTACGAGTAAATTCTGGTGGTCGTCTTGGGGTTAGGAAAAGTGAAATTTCCGGTTGACTATTCGATTTCTCTCATCGAGTTAACCCTACAAAAGTGTAGATCTGACCGACTTCAGACAAAAGGAATAAAACACAGGCTTTAAAAACAGAAAGAAAATTACAGGAAAAGTTATTTACACACAGATCAACAAAAATGTCCGATGGACTTTTAGCGTTAGAAAGTTGCACAATCTGGCAACGTTGAGCTAATATATCTCTCAGGTACTACACATGGAAAGTTTATTTTAATTCTATAGAGCATATAAGCTCGGTATATTGTGTAAATAATCATACTTGGCATGTGTACCTTTCTACCATTTAGTATGGATCTGAGTATACATAGAGATTTGAATTCATGCATAGTGATTCTCAACAAAGTTAAACATTATCCTGAGTTGAAATTTCAACACTTAGGTGACGTCCTGAGCAAAGTTCAGTTCTAGGGACACAAAACAAATTTCATGGTCTGATCCGAAGTTTTCAAAAGACAATAAATTAATTCAAATTCAAACATAAACAAATTTCATTATCTAGATCAGGCATGGCCAACAGCTGGCACGTCATGTTATTTTGCACGGCTCGCGGCAAGATAAAACTATATTGAATTATATGTGTTATCATTTTAACTATTGGTTTCGACCGCTAACTTTCTGATTGATATACTAGTTAATTATATTCGTTATTTCTGATGACGACCCTTGACGCTACGTTTTACCGATATGTTGACCCTCGTATAGAAAGATGACCAAGCCTAGTTTAGACAATAGTATATCCTTCCGGACACTGTCTATATAAAGATGATACAGACTTATCTCATAAAAACGACGTCTCTGATTTTCGGCATTTAACATATTGATCCTATAAAAAGCAAGGTTTTCAATTTAATCAAATTCCAAAGTTGTACGGCACAATTAACAGAGATATCAATTGATGTGTTCAAATCTTTAGACTCAATATTCATTTTCCATAAATTTGATTTTTTTGTAGAAAATTGCATCGGCGTATGTTTTAAATTAATTCTAATACTGTTATTTAATTCCTTACTCATTTTATTACATGTCACGTACGCTTTTCAACATCAACAATATATTTTGACACTGTTAGCTTGGTGGCAGACCTCCATCTTGCATAAAGTGAATGGGTCTTCACCAAATCACGCTACAATCTGTGGGAGCAGTTAGTTTCGAAGGAGGTTTAGTGCATGTCTTGCTACATCATTCCCTCAGCTATATAAAGTCTTTCAGTCTCGAAGACAGACATTACACCCCAAACCATGATTGACATCGTATGCTATCTATATACATGGCAACTTGCAAATCTTCCCAACTCAACGCTGAATATATCGTCAACCTTCATAAGATATAGTGAAACATAATTTCATCCATGCATTAGAAGTTCAGTGTTTTAGTCCTTGTTCCCACTTTGCATAGTTGTAGTATTCCAGACCATCTAGAGACTTCCTTATTCTATGTGGGGTGCTTCGTCCTTTCATCCTTGGTCAGTGTGAATTGCTGCCCCCAAACAAAGAGTTCCTGTAACATTCCCAGGAGTAATTCCTGCACCATGACAGTCATGTTTATGCCTAAGTCTTTAAAGTGGCTTTTCTGTTTCTCAGAGCCAAAGTTTGGAGTCTTTTTGTACTTACTGGTGAACAGCTCACGTTTTTGCTCACTCTTTCCAACCCTCTTTACTGACTTGTTTGCTTCTCTCAACGCAACACAGATTCCTCATACATATTTTTACATGCAATCGCTCTACAAGAAATTAGTCATTGTGTATGTCTTCCTTCCTTCAAACGACCATTTACAATTTCACCTTCACGCGGCGAAAATCTCTGGCCTTTCACATGATGTCGAAATTACAGAATTTCACAGACAAATATAAATATACAAACAAACATGTTAAAATCACTTTTCTGATCAACTACAATTGTTTAACATTATCATATCATTATACATCTGTAAAGAACAGTGATACGCTGCTAACTTATTGGCACAAAAACACGAGAGCTTCCTCAAGCATGATCTGTAGAACATCACCTCCAATGCTACAATCTGCGGTTCAAGATAGTGATACGATTACTCTAGTTGTAATGTACACAAGTGCACGATAAAAAATAGTAGTTGATAGTAATATTAGATGCCATAGATCTTCGTAATTAGATATGAAAGAGAAATTTTGATTTTTTCTGGAGTGAGTCTAATAATATTTGTACACATGTGTATTTTTTCAATATTCTAAAAATATTTATACTCACATACATTCTCGTGCGTCCGACACAAATAAATAAACAAGTGGGTTGTTGAAGAGTACCCGACAAGGATATCACTATCAGAAATGGCTTCAGAAAAGCATTTAGAACTCAGCTTTTGCCGAGCCATTTGTCGGTAATCGCGCCATGACACAACGTCGCCGTATCCCGTAAGTCAATAAATGCTTTGCTAAAGAGTACCGTCGTCGCTACATCCAGAAATAGAAAGAAGTTTGCCAACTTCAGTGAAGCACCTGTTAAGTTCCACAGGAGAGAGATTGAGAGAGAGAGAAAAGACATACACATTCGCAAACACCAGCCGCGTACACACAGTTGACCAAATGTTGTTAGAGTTGGTTCTCCGGCGTAAGATTGTACGATACAAACGAACTTGCAATACTAGATTTAGTGTACCATCTCAGCAGCCAATTCAAAACAAAACATTAACACAACGGTATGTTTGGACAAAACTCGAATGGACACAGGATAGCTTGTGAATGAAATGCCCATCTCAAGTCTTTCTGTTGATTGACACTTCCTTGAAGACATCATGAATCAAGAAGAATCAAAACTTGCATTCACAAAAAACATAAATCACCCCTCCAGACAGACACTTTCCAATTTATCTGAGATGTTCAAAGAAGACTGTGTTGAACCACTTTCACACATTACGAGAGTTCGAAAACTGCACATGCAACTTCCAGCAGCACACCACTGACTGTGCTTCTTTTGTGCAGAAATAGCCAATTCTCATTCATCCAGCGCCTCACTAGAGGATAAGAAAATGGCTCATCTAAGAAAAGGAAGCTGCGAAACCAGTCCTTAGTTCAAAGGGTAAAAACTAGGTCAAACTAGAACTGAATCCACAGAGAAAATGTTGTACGCTACAAGAAACTCTTGGAATTTCTTTTAGGAACAAGTATATAATTTTGACTTTATATGTTGCGTACCGGCTTCCACCTATTTCTCCTTCAAATAACATATTTTGCTATGAGAATTTTCTCTTGATAAACACCTCTGTGCCTCAACTAGCAATTACAAACCATTGGAAGTCCAAAGAAAATAACGTTGGGTTATGTGCGGAGGTGATTCGTAACTTGATAGTCTCTGGATAAGACGGAGCGATTGTCGTTTGTCGTGGTTAGGACTAGAAACTTGATGAAATGTCGTCACCTTTCTGAGAGTTGGTGAACAATGCAAATTATAATAAAAGTAATTTCATGTTAAACTGAAGGATGTTTTATTTTATTGTGCATTCTTTGGTGTCCTTACATTTATTGGTAATTTCTCAGCTTTTGGACCTTTTTGGGATGACTTCTGAAGTTTCACTTTCATTTTTTAACTTTACTCCTTTGTATTATTGTTTACTATGTATTTTACACGTATTTTCTGCCTGATCTATAAGGTTCTCAAAATAAAATATTCATCTAATGCCTATACTGTAAATTCACAGGTAGGTCCCATATTCATAACGCGCAGCTGTGAAAACTTGATGTACCACGCCACAAGCTCAAACAGGTTTAGGAGTCTTTCCTAGTATCGGCGGCAAAGGCCTGGAACGCGTTACTCAAACATATACGAGATATTGAAACATCTCAATCATTTAAAATCTCGCTAAAGTTTTTCCTACATAAGAATCAGCAACTAACCTCCAGTACACATGATAAATTCATTGTCCAGATGTCATATGTGATATTACTTTTCAATACGCTCCTTTTATAATCATTAACCGAATCTTTGTTTTAATTTGTAAAGATATTTTCTTGAGTGTCATATTTTCTTGTTTCTTTGTTTAATCTACATTATTTTACTGATTTTGTATCTGTATTTTTTCTCTTTTCTTCTTTATTTGTAACTCAATTAATTCTCTTGTATTTCGTCAAATTTTATGTATTGTATTTGTTCTTTTGTATTCTTTTTGACAAGGGCTAGTTGGTACAGCAGCCTCCGGTTAAACCTCGCCTACTGAAATAAAGCCATTTTCAATTCAATTGAATTCAATTTAATTTTTTAAAAATAAATGTCATTATTGCAACAAGCTTATTTTTTTATTCAATGAAAAACCGTAAACTATTTCGGTAACGCATGCACTAGCTGTAAGTACCTTCCATGTAAAAACACATGCAAATTTAGGATATCATTATGCGGCATTAATTGCCTTTGTACAAAGATCCTGTCTACGATAACATATTGAGATACGTACAGAAATATTGGCTATTGCAGTAAACTGGGAATCCAACCCGGACCTCGCAACACATCACTTCTGAAAAATTATTATCTACAAATGTAATTTTTGAGTCTTTTTAATCGGATTCTGTTTGCCAGAGAAGACACCAATAGTATAGAAAGAAATGGGTGTTTTATAACCCGTAATACTAGCTAATTTGTAACATTACTTAGCACTTCAGTAAAATTCAAGAATTAAAAAAAAAAATCCGTCCGCAATCCTGTCCAGTTTTTTTTTTTTTTTTTTTTTTTCAGTTTCTGTGATTTCCAGCGGGTATCGTGTTCTAACGAAATACTACACAGCAATATGTGGAAAGGCGAGCACGGCTGTGTGTTTCCGTCGAGAACGTGGAGTCTAGCTCCAAAATCAAGTGCTAGCTACCAGAAAAGAATTTTGCAATGCTTCCTTAAGTCATTACATGCCAGTTCTTTATTTAGTCATTCTTTTAAGATCTCGGATCGCTTTCCACGCCTCTTTCATTCTTGAGAATGCAGATAATTGAGTTAAATGTAATTATTAAGACAATTTTGAAGCCTAGAATAAAGATAGACAAGCTGCCTGAGATCAATCTAGAAGTTTGTATCCGCATTTGCAGTTGCCTTTCCTTATTCACAATGAATTGACAAATGAAATGAAAGGAGAAATAAGGCAATGCAGTTTATTCTCTGATATTCAACAAACTCTGACCTAACTTTTATTTTGTAATATATTCCAACTCCTCATACCTCAATACGCTTGGCTGAAACAATGGCTTCTGATATAGTAACTACAGCACCAGTGAGCATTACAGCCACAATCGTCCTCAGAAGATCAAGATATCCAGCAACTAGAAAAACCTGAAAGTAATAGAACAAAAATGATCCACTTTGAAAAGTATTACGAAGGTATAAAGAATACAGCACATACTATCCAATTTCCTTTCCATGTCCCAATACACCTAATTAATATTTTTATAGATGATTACTATAATCTCTATTAATCATCTATAGATATAATCTATAGATTATTACTAAGAGCTCTAGACATCTATGGGCAGTGCAGTATTCGTTGAATTTCTGCCGGGAAGAGTAACTTAAGGAATTATAAACATTCTATTATATATATTTGTGCTATAGCTGTGCGAGGAAATTCAGGACTCATTCGTTAAAAGTGTTGGCCTTAATTGTATTTTAGTCTATGTTACGTAAGGTTTCATCTAGATAAAACTTTTTTCTTGTAGTTGTGTGTACAGGATCTGTACATTAGAAACAGCTATCAAGCAGCCTCGTAGTTTAGCTGGATCGGGCTGATAATTCTGTTCATTCGAAATGGATTCTGTTCTTGCAGAATTCGATCTCTTTTGGCTGAGTGAAATATCTTGAACATCTTATAACCATAGAAGAACTAACATTTAACTACCGTACCACATGCACCACATGAGTTCAATATTCTTCCTCTTCATTCCAATGAAAAAGGATGTCTGAAATCAACTTCAAGATAATCGTTGGTCACACTATGACTACATTGTCAGAAAACTGTGATAGAACATCTATTTACTTCTTCGGAGTGCTTGTGGGTATCTACCAAATTCGCGTGCTTTTGTGCCAACAACTTTTGCACTTTTAAGTTGTTTTGCGGGACGTATTGTGATTTTCCTGACAATTCCGTTATTTATGGAAACGAGTGTACTTTTACAGGTTCGATAATGTTTTTATCTTGTATTTCTGTTAATAGTTTTCTATCCTTGGAGAAGGTTTTTAAGCAAAAAGCCTTATTATTAGAGGTGAAAGAGAATCTTCGGACCCAAAGCCCATAACCAAATCTTGTATTGTAAGTTACTTTACAAACAGAAATATAGTAATTTTAGAACATTAATGGTGTGTAAGAAAGGCTAAAGCAGCCCTAAATAGCTCTCACACAAGAATTTTGTGATTTTTGTTAAAGTAAATGACAGTCATAGCCATGAACGTGGCCGATGCATTAAGAAAATAGAACATTCAGCAATCCTATATTTTGTGTACTTGCACCATCGTTCCCGAAACAGATGATAATACCAATATTGGTAATACTATCTTAGTCCTAGTCTTCTTCCTCTCTAGCACCTTACACTTTTATTATTTGTACTTCTTAAGGTACGTTCTGAATTCAAATTTGTAAAAAAAAACACAAAATAATTTACTTGAAACTATTAACACCCATCCGCAGATACTAGTTCTTAAATTGAGGCGGACATTTCATTTAGGACCCAGACCCACCTTCCACCTCTACCTCTTTCCATTCTTTTCAATTCGCTTGGGGAACTTTTTCACCTCGTCAACTTTCTACCTACTCTATTCTACAAGTGGGGCAAACAATTTCCTGTATACTGATGTTACCTGGTGTCGAAGGGTAGGGAAACTCTATTTGGTCCAATTAATTAAACTGAGGTGGACAAAAGAAAGAAAACAACCCAGATTGTGAGAGATTTTGACGAAATTCTATGAAAATTGTAATCGCTACTTTGACGCAAACAGAAGTAACCGAAATTGGATGTATATTTGGAGACTTGAAATGCCAAAGGGTCAAAGTGCCTTTTGACAGATTGTCGGTAAATAATAATAACACTAGTTGCTTGTCAAAAGAAAATATAATTTTATGTAAAAAAGTAACATGCTACAACTGAAATACATCGGGTCGCAATCTGAAACAGACGGACAATGTTTGCAATTGCTTATGATTATTATAACTGTAAAAAATACATAATTTTCAGGAAAAAAGCGAGTGTTATGAACTTTTTTTCTCTGTAATTCTGTCAAATGCCATAAGCTAGGTTCTTGAACAAAGTTGCGTAGTTCCATATTCTTAACAAGTTAGAAATGTATATTCCTCTGAATGTCTTTTAGATGTGTATACAACAGTTTTCTTGCAATAATGGAAAAATTTATGCATTGATATAAACGAGATCATCAACCGCAAAGTATGCATATAGCTGAAGTGACTCGAGACTAACAAAACGAAAGCATCATGTACATAGTAGAATAATATTATACAGAACGTCAATTTAATATTGCGTTAACAACATAATTACTAATCATAACGCCACAATATTGTGAATAATACTGAATACCAATAGTATTCCAAATAAAACTACGCGTACTATAGACAAAACAAAGGATAGATTTTATTAAAAGTTATGCAGTCCCGACCACAAAATTTACTGTTCAAAAAGGTTCAAGCAAAACTGATGATACTATGGTTTTAAGTAGGGAATCATTGCCGCAAAGATCATTCTTTTTATCGGCAGTTATTTTACTATTGTAGTTCAAACCTGACGATATTGCTGACGAATTTTTACAATACTCGCATTTCTCTTTAATATTGAAACTTCCCTCCAATTTTCTAATTTACTAAAGACATCCTTTGTTATAAGCACACTTGGTTTTCATGTTGCTACTTTTCTTCACGTATACTTTATAATGTTTACATTTACAGTAGAAATTAAATTTTGAGCTGTCATTCTTATATCCAGAAAATCACCCTCTGATATACTCCCCACTTTAAATGGATTCTGAACCTGATGATATAAAAACATGTTTCAGTTCGTTTGGAACCATACCAGATGTAATCCTTTTCTAGCATTTTAATTCAAACATGGGACATTTGCTGCAGGAGTTTACTCGAACATCATATTTGAGGATTAGTTTGAGCTACTTCTAGAGCGTGTGGCATTTTGCCCTTTTTTAAAAGCATAAAGCATGGGACATGAAACATTTTCCAGACAAAACTCTCACTTAGCTCCTTTGGTATTTTCCCTTAAGGAATGAAGAGATGAACAAAATTATCATGAGTTCTTAAAGTGTATCAATTTCACCTTTCAAACTGATACTTAATCAATTTCACTCAGCTTGTTATCGATCAAAGAAAGACTATATAGAGTGAAAAAGTCCTGCAATTATATATTTGGGAATATAAAAAACTATCTTATTATGTATCATACAGTTTGAATTGTACAGCAAAATGTGGAAAACCTGGGAAAAGTCTAATATTAAAGGCAAAGACTACCCGTAAGACCTACAATGGAATTGTAACCCTTTTCGGGTTCCTCATCATGTAGTACTTCTTATAGCCATACAACCGTTTAGCCGACCTAGGCACTTCTTCAAATACATGATGACGTCGATGTAATCTTTTCTATTCCTGCTCTCCATACTGGATTTAATTTTGAACAATCTTCTTTAAGTTTTGATCACGTATTATTATTATTTATGGATCACGTATTTATTAGCGTTGTCAAGAAATCAATGGTTACATATCATTTCAATAGAAAGACTTTTATTTTCAGGAAATAGAGGTGCTTTACAAAACTAATAATTAGCTTAAAACAATTAATTAAAATAAAAATAGGCATTAAAACTTGAAGAAAAACGATTGTTGAAAATTAATTCCAGTGTGGAAAGCAGCAATAAATAGAAAAGTTTAAAACTAGATCACAATCTCTCTGAAGAAGCCGGCGGCAGATCGAAGGAAAAGTAGGACAAATACTAGAACCACAATATATATATATATATA
>JAGDQP010019657.1:0-13682 GCA_022664845.1 Lepisma saccharinum | reverse complement strand
TAAAGTTTCGTTTACCGGATAATCGTTTACATTTTTCATATAACAGTAGCTATTACTAAAATATTAGATGAGAAAAAAATGTGCTTCTTTCTTCATTAGTTTCTCAGAAACGTGAGGTTTCCTGAAATTTCTAAAAGCAACAGACAATTCAAGTTATTTGATCTAAATATTTAATTTATTCATTATTAACAACATCAGAAAAATATGTGTTTGAGTAAAATGTATTACGAATAAGACAATTCGACAATAAGAAAATAGTGTTCTTAACAATATTTGTTATAATTAAACCTGCCCTACAACTTCTGTACAGTTGAAAAATGAACACTTACCTTACGTGCTGTAAGCTTATTTCCCATAAGAATATATGTCAATGCAGTCGCAAACAATGTTAATGCACTAAGAAACATCCCTATTGATCTATTTATACCATGTATATAAGCTGTTCGTCTTATAGGTAAAACTTCTTTCCTATAAGAAATGTAAACATCTAAACAGTACTGGGTATATAAGAACGTTACTCAAGCTAATAAATTAACACGAAATTTGGTTCCTAAAATAAAGATTATACAATCTTAGTCTTTGAAATTGAACTTCATTCTTTTAAGTACACGCGTTTTGAATCAAAACTGAAATATTTTAGCACTTGATCCGCCTGATAAAGCGCTTTTGGATTGAGTAAACTATTGGCTGAATGTTTGAACGATGTCCAACTATTTAATGTTTTAAAAATTTAAATATTTATCTTCCAATTTACAGGCAAAATTTCATAAGATTTGAAAAATTACTAGACCGTTATAGCATTAAGGAAAAATAGATATCTTAAGCTCATTTTGCATGTCAGAAAAAAAAAGACGCTGTCCGTTTTAATATTAAAAACAGAATGTTTTATTATAAGTCTAATATTATCAATGATATTTACACAAATATTTTTTTTTTAAACTTGCACTATGTAGTATGTCAAATTGACAACATTACTTTGATTTAATATAATGGGCTTTGGTCGTTAACATTTGAGTTAACAATTTAAATTACTTCAAGCTCACAGGACTGGTATAGAGTTGAAGAGTTGGAAATATGATAAAATATTCATTACAAGAGAAACGCTTTTCTTCCAATAAAGACATATCTATTTACACTATGTACAATATTTATTGGGACTTTAATTACTTCTTTGAATGTTTGCAGTAAAGTAGCCCCTGCGTATCTTCATTGTCATCATTTATCAGTTTAGTTTCTTCGTATAAAAGTCGAATACGTAAATTGCGGTATTTGTAAATAAAAGCTAAAGCGTAAAAAACATTAAGAATACGAAGAATAGAAGAATCAACAAATAGGTTCAACAGTAGAGAGATAATAATGGAATATTTAGATTATTAGTTTGTATATCAGATTATTGAGTGGCTAAATTATCAAATTTCTGGCAGGTAAGATTGTTAATCAAGATAGACAACAAGGCAGTATTGTTGAATAGTAGTAGTTGGGTTGCAGTTTCAATGTTAATTTTGATAGGTGAAACCGCATGTTTAACTGTCATGTTATGATCAAATTCAGCCTTATATTGGGGTTGTGTGGGTATAGGAATAATATAGTGTGTAAACATTGAGTGGTAGACCCGAAAGTACAATGGAAGGGGCTAGCGGAGGATGAAAACTACCCTGAAACGTAAATAAACAAGTTACTGCACAGATAATGATGGAGCAACAGAAAAATGCTGATTAAATTAAAGTTCGATAAGACATCGTGTCTGAGGACTAAATTTAAGTAAATGTTCTCTATAAAGATGAATAAATCTCTGAAATTCACAGAATGATTGCTCAACTTCAAGGAATTCTTAGTCAAGATGAAAAGTAAGCGCGGTACTGAAAAAAACAAACAAAAAACATTGGTTTAATGACTATGAGTAAGAAAATCCAAGTTGTGTACTTCAAAAAGAGGAAATGAGAATAGGAATTTGGAGTAAGAGATCTATATGTCGTGTCTAAACGTTAAATTTAATGAGGAATAATTTGATCATTTAGTAAAGTAAACCTAGGTAGTGGCGAAAGATAGTAGGACTGGGTAAGAGATGATTGGTAATGAAGGATATTGCTTCGGTTGAGGTAGAATCGTGGGAGTTAAGCGGTCCAACAAGATACTTTGAATGAGAGCGCACATTTCTAAACGAACGAGACGAAGGGCTTATGAGACAGTGAAATGGTTAGTTTATAGCATATAAGTGCATAGTGAATTGAAGTTCCTCCTGAAAGTGGGAAAAGTGTTCTTAAGGTATAGATCAACATCCTGACTAACTGAATTTTATGGTAATAATTTGTTTCGTTAAAATGTCTTTGAATTGAGTTAACTGAATATCATAATGTGATAAGTTTGGAATGATTTATGAAAAAGAAAGATATAGCACCTAGACTAAGGAGCCACGAGCATGTCGAGTGGTATTTGTACAGGTAAATGTGTCCGTAGAGGAAAATTTAAATTAACAAAGGATAATAACTGGTAATTCTTGAAAGAATTGATGTGCTTTAAGATCTAGAATTGTTCCAAGATGAGTCCATTGATTGTAAATATCAGGAGACTTGGTGGTGATATCCATTTTAATGTGAGTATGCAAGGAAATAAATGCATTATGGGTGGCACGAATGGTAATTCCACTGAGGAAAAAGCTATACCATCTTGGAATATGATAATCTCACGGTAATCATAAAGTACACATGTATCCTATTTGGAGGATTAATAGCGTAAGGCTTTACGGCCTTAGGTCTTTTATACTGGAATTGAGGGATGTAGCGATATAGAGAAATAAAAGGCGAGAGGTTTCAGAAACATGGTTTTAGTTTCATGTTGGAAAGAAAAGTTACACTCAGTAGCGCTTTTGACTCACCCGACAGTTTCGCTGAGGTCTTGATGGCTGCTAACCCTTGTTAGCCTGATCACTGGTATGAAGTCTGTTAATATAAGTGCTGTAGCCGACTCGTGTCTCAGAACGAGATGTTATGACTCAATAATGTTCTACAGTACTTCACTATTTTGTCGGTTCTTCTCTTTTCCTTTTTGTGAAAGAGAGGCGCTTGGAAACTACATGGGTTAGCAGATTTCAAGGGGAAGATGATGGCCCATGCAATTTAAGCGCCTTGTTTTCAGCGAAACTACCCGGAAGGGTCTGTTGTGCTATAAACATATTTATTGTTGTTACATTACACAAATGTTGTATAACAGGCGTTACGTACTGCCTATTATGTGGTTTTGTGCATATCTTGCTGTTTCCATATAATATTGCCTATGAGGAGTATTTACATAACAGCATCAGCATTCAATAATCACGCGATGGAAGAATTGTTCCTTTGGTTGTAATTATGTTGTATGCATGTTTATCCTTGATAAATAAATAGCTCTGGTGCCAGGTTCGAAACTTGAGAGCCCTTACAATAGCAAGGGGAAGAAAAGGCGAATCATCATGAGATTTGTTCCAGGAATGTTCTGCAAAAAATGTTTAACTACTATAATTCAAGCTGTGGTAACATTTCATATGCATGGCCATACTATATCATTTAAAATCAGTAACCGTTGGTAGAAAAAATAAGCAAAAACTTACGAATGCGTCCGCAAGTACAAAAGTAAATGAGAGATAAGTGGGACAGTTCTATCTAAATGATACCGCGGTGTAAAAAAAATGATAAAAAATATAGATAGGTCGATATTTGATACCGATACTTAATTCTGACCTTCGATACTCGATATAGGACACTTTCCTCAACATTGTTCTACAATGCCAATGATACACAAGTAATTAAAAGTAATATATAAATTAGAGATGGTTCGATACCAGGATTTTTCTACACTCGATACATTGCATATAATACATATGGAAAGTGTTCTATCGTTTAACTATTTTACTATATTATCTTGTTCTATCTTAAATATTTACAATAATTTTGTACAATTTAATCTTAAAAATATGAAATTCTTTACCACTTTGTTTCACGAAAGAGTGGAAGTCGTCTTTCTAAAATTTAAAAATGTTAAAGTCAATACTTCGTCCACTTAATAGGGTATATCAAAATATAACAAAACAAATAATATCACCTACAAATACTTTTCAATGACTGGATGTTATAGGTTTTCGTTAAGGAACACGAGCAAAAATATTAAGAAAGCAAGTATTATTATATGGTGTTTTCAAAGGTTAATGATGGACTGGCGGTTGCTTAGTAGTTTCAAACCTCACAAAATCAGTATTGATCCACCATGGATCCATTCTTCCCCTCTTTTTTCATGCACATTTGACTCATAATACAAATTGTGCGTCTTCCTATTTTATAACGGTATGTGGGTATCTGTGTATGTGGTTGGATAGTGACAAGAGGTAGTGAATTACTGAAAGTAGCCGCAACTAGGTAATACTTTTAGTTCTTTGTTTTATATTGAGGTCAGTAGTAATTTACAGAAAATAACGTCATTTTACAGGATCCGTAAGCCAAGAGACTGGGAAATTGACAATGAAGAAAGAATTCAACCGCTGTCTCTAAAACTTGAGACGAGGAGCTTCTTTTAGGTAGAGCAGAGACAACGCCAAGCGTCGAAGAACTAAAGGATGATAAAATTCCTCACCAATTCATTTTTTACTTTGAGCCGGCTTCTTCCTAAAATATGAAACCAGGAAATTTTCTTCAAAATATTTTTTTTTTCTTTTAAATACTCAAGAATAATTTCGTCGCTGTATTATATTCAAAGAAAGAAAATTACTTTTCGCATTTTGCGTACCTGATTAATTTTTTAAACATAACACAAAGTGATGGCAATAAAAAGCAAATGTAGGATGGTGTGAGAGGCGGTAAAATCGGACACTTTCCTGTCTCGATTTTCTGTTAAGAATGCTTTCATTCAGTACTCAATATTCTTAAGCCGTAACGAATTTCTTCTTCTACATTTCTAGAATTTTATATCTCAACAACTAGAGATGGGTTGATATCAGAATTTCTTGATACTCCCGATATTTATCTAACCTTCGATACTTGATATTTCATATTCGATACTTTTTTCACAATGTCCTTCAATATATTAAATAATACGCAAATTATTTAAAATTAAAATATAAATGTATTGCTTTCCTATAATTTAACTCTGTTCCGAGTCATAGATGCCTAAAGGCCATAAATAAAATTCAAATTCAAGAAGATTTCAGATTTAAGTTATAGACTTAACGTTCTACCATGAAATTATTTTCAGAGAAAATATTAGTATAAAAATATAAAAATATGGAAAAAGTATCTAGTTCGTTAGTAGTTGTATAGATCGTTATCGATATCGATGGTATCGAAGTATTGAAAGTATCGGGAACCCATCTCTAATAGAAAGAAATATTCATTACTTTTAAACTTATTTCAAAGCTATATTACAGCATAATATCTAAATTCATTCGAAAGTAAATAAATCGTAATATACACCATAACAGGCTATTGTTGAATTCTTAAAAGGAAGCATCTAGGTAAAGTGCCAAGACAGAACAGATAGGACCTACTTGAGGGATAAACAGAAAAGTTAAACTTGTGTTCCATGTTCGGTTGATGTCAGCGATTATAAAACGCATTACCGGTAATGTGGTTCATCAAGAGTTAATATACAGTAATCAGTATGAGGTGATGGCCTCTAGGTAAAATGTTTGTTCATGTTCTATTTCCAAAGTAACAGTTCCATATTTAGAAACTTTCATCAGTCCCATAAACTTGTTGATACTTGTCATTTGCATAGAAAAGGTGAAGGAGAGTAATTGCAATTTCTTGTCCAATCCATTTGCCTTTCTTGTTTTGAATTTAAACTAGGTTGGTATTGGGGTGGTGTGGTTTCATGGTTTCTGGGTTGGTTTCATGAGAATTATGCGGGGCCTCAGAAATTACAACTAAGTGCTTTCATTTTAGACTTCTTCTAGGTAGGATCAAAGCTTTCAATACATAATGGCCAGCAAAAGCTAATGTGGCATAATGAGTACTAGGAGGTTATGAATGTAATTTCAAGAGCCTTTGATTTTTCAATGTTTGGAGAATATTGTAACATTCCAAGTGCCGCGCCACGTGCTCAGCACGTGTTGCTCATAATCAAAATATAAACAAGATAGTAGTGTGTACTACGTGTGTGATACGAGTGTTACAACATAAACAATCAAGAGGAAACGTAAACAGCTCAGACGACAAATTGAGTTTCATCAAGAAGGCACCGATGGAGCTACTACCGATACGAAGGAAGAGTTAGCGACATCAGCAAATTTGGATCTATAAAACACCGATATACCAATGTAAACCATCACTTTCTTGGGTGATCACTTCTCTCCTCTTTCCTAGTACTCAGTTGCTTCGGACTGGTACGTTCCTTCAAACCTGTACACTCAGTTGCTGTCGGACTGGTGTGCTTCCTAAACCCGCTCTCTCAGTTGCTGTCGGACTGGAGGGTTTCCTATCCTGCTCACTCTGTTGCTGTCGGACAGGTGGGCTACCTAACTGAACCTGTGCTCAGTTTCTGCGGACTGGTGCTATACCAAATCCTTCTCTCTTGTACGAGGCCTACACCCAAGAAGAAGCCAGAAAAGTTATATTATAACTTTTCAGTTTGTATAATTACTTTGATACGGGAGACTCTTTTTATTAATCTAAAGAACTTATATTATTTTTATAATAAAACTGGTGATGGGCAAAACTCATACCCCGTGTATCTTTGTCTCTAACTATATTTCCACAAACAACAGGGTGTTCCCAAAGGAACATTACGATATACATTTGGTAGTTTTTAGATTTGGTTGGTCTTATCTGGATGCGGTATAGAATATTACTAGTAAGGGTGAAAAATTTAGCTTGTATAATAAGTTTAGGATCATTTTATTGCTCAGACATGCTTCTAAAGTGTCGATGATGCTTTTTTTTAAAAAACCCATTGTTGCGTATAGTTCTTTTGTCATGTTGTGTATTTCGTGCATAGCGAACATTCTGTCTGGGATGTGGGTTGTGTGATCATCCAAATCTTTGTTCCAGATTGGAAGGCTATAAACATATTTGATGAGGATATCAGCAATGTTGTCTGAATAGGAGTATATGTGGAAAGAAAGCTTAAATAGAGAGCAAATTTATCATCATGAGTTATTTTGAAAAACTAACATTTTTAATATCAACCAAAAAGTGAATTTTCGACATAATAGGATATAACTGATCCGTATGTTTATCAAACGTATTAGTATAAGTTCCATAATATTACAGATAATTTAAGAGGGATGATTTTTCTTAAAAGAAAAAAAAAGAAGCGAGAAAACTCCACTGTTGAGTGGTTTATTCCATTGTTCGGTGGTTGCGTCTATGTCTTCTCGAGAGGCATGTAAATACAAGTGTATACGTACCGTTTCGTCAAAATGAATTATGGTCGTGCAATAGAGTAGAACATCATGAAGCTTCTCGAAACTTTGTTGATGGATAGGTTGCCACCTCAATCAACATTTTTAGCAGTCAGTTCACAAAAAGAGTGAACAACTTCTGTGTATCGATATTTAGAAGAACGTAAAAATTAGCCAAGCAGAGAAATCTAATTTTAGTTGGCGCGTTTCCATTTCCTTGTATTTTCCTTGAAGTTCCCTCCGTTCCCAATATTTTCACTCAGTACCATCCCAGCTTTCAGGTACTCAAAAAAAAAATCTGAAACTAACGTATCCCATCATCATTATGTGACCTAACACTGAAAGAACTTTTCTCTTATACCACAAAATACTATAACGTAGACCCCCACCCGAATCTAAACACTATCCTGACTAGAACTGGGCACATACTTCTCTCTCCCTCCAAACCTGGTAAGTGCAGAAAGATGGGTTAGAGAACCTGTCCTATTTCCGATCTCAATCTGATCTTCGAGCATTCCATCTCTCACAATACTTACTCGTCCCGACACCCATCAGCTGCATTTTCTCCAATCTTATTTACCTTTAAAGCTGAAATCTCTGTCTAGCTTACTGCGTTGGCGAAACCCTGACATCTCTAACCTTCCGCATGAACAATCATCATTACTCTTCTAAACCACATTTGACTCATCTCTCCATACCGCAGCACAGTTTATATTACGGCCGCACCTTCGAGAAGCCATCTGTGTGAATATCCTTAAAATTCTCAATCCTGAATTACACGCTACAGTTAGGAAGAGATGGGAACAAACGTTTATCACTATTTTCTCCATTAATCATTAAAGCAGCTATCACGGTCTAGTCAGTTTCATCGCTTACTTCGGATCAATAATGGGTGAACACGCGGGTTCGAACCCCGCGGCTGACCATCCTGACTGGGGTTTTACCAATTTCACCAGGTGAATGTCGGGATAGTACCTTAAGTAAAGTCTTGGCCTTTAACTTCCCCATCTTCTATCTACCCTATTTCGGCCTGAGCTGAAGATGCCTAAAAGACATAAATAAATTTAATTCAATTCCATTAATCATGAATCTAGTCTAAACTGCAAGTAAAATCCCTGCCCTTCAGTTCTTCTTCTTTGTCTTTTCCTCTTCCTTTCTTTCTAAGTAATATTTCATTTCGCTTTATCCTTTCGCTTACTCTATCTTCTTATTATTTTTATTATATTTCTAGTTTATTATTATTTTCCTGCTGTTCTTTTACTACATATCACCTAAAGGAAACCTCGATATGACTCTCCCAGTTACCTCTTATTACTCGCGTTACATTTGTATGTTTAATCAGACTACTTATCGATTCTCTCGCTTTCACAATCTGACCACTCTGTTACCCAGTTTTCAATATGGCAGCATAGCCACTCCTCGTAACAACTCCTCTCCAATGTTTTATTATTCTTTACCTTGACCATGCCTTTGGCGAAAACTTGCTATCTTTTTAATTTTGTGTGTAGGATTTGTGATCCAGCTAACACTTTGCTACCTTATCATTTATTTACTATATCATCATCCATTATTTCAATTACATTCTATTCATTTCAGCGGGTACGAGGACATCAAGATTACACCATAACTTACTTTTCGAAGGAACTAGTGGATGCTGTCACAAATGTTCTATTATCGGAAGTGTAGCTGTCATGCAGTTTCTGGAACAGCAAACGGCCACCTGTGCTGTTTAGGGACCTTTCTCAGGAGACGAGTAACTAAAGACTTCAAGGTAATAACAGAATGAATCTAGCTAACCTCTTGTTACCAAGCACCTCAGGCGTGTAACTTGATCGTGAATCATCTATGTTATGTAAACATCTCATGATATCAGGCTGTACGTGGTAGCTACTTGAAATCAACATCCGCTATCCGTGAGTTATCGAGAAGAAGAAGAAAAAGAACTTGACCTTAAATTTAACACCACCAAATGAAGCTCATAAGGTGCCAGAATACAGACGAGAACTCCCAGGATTCCTTTGCCTATGGTGAAACATTTGGTGATTGCATGGACAGAGAATTATAATAATATGATGCAGGGTGTCGTGAATCTGATGCAACATTATTCAACAACAGAGGACATAGTATCGTATACGATAGAAAACCTCAGAGTACCGGTAGTTGAATTTTCGAAGTTGAAGTTATTAGAAATGACGATTGTAAATTACCAGTCGAACTTTGAAACGAAGCAGTACTTTGATAGGTTTGAGATATTGATAGTAACAGCTGTAAGATTATTCAGTTTGGCTATCAATTTCTAAGGAAGACTTTTATTTATAAGAACTTTTATATTTAGTGTAACTCTGAAGAGAGCTCCGCGAAAAATGATTGGCGTTCTGCATTCAAGACGGCCATTAGCCAACTACAGAGAATAATTTGAAACGTTGATTGGTGAGTGGAATTCAGTAATCCTATGCTGCCATACTGTCAACATGGTAACCGGAGCAAACGTATAAGTTTCTTTATAGCATTAAATAGTATCAAATTACAAGCATATTTCCATTATGAGTTTATATCCAAGCTCCCCAAATTTAACCACAGTCAAAAATATATAGATAGAGATATACATAGATAAAAAGTGAAAGAGTTAAGATATAAAGTAATCATAATATACCTTCTCGCTTGGTGTGCTCGTTCCAAAAATGGCTTTTCCCAACCGTAATATTTTATTATTTCTAGCCCGGAAACTATTTCAGTCAATAGTTTTAACCTAACAACTGAACGGTACGCAACCATTTGTCGAAGAGAAGCAACTAATTTGGCAAACCAAGCTGAAAGAAACAAACAAAAACATTTTAACTTTTCTCTAGTTTTATGAAATAAGTTATGATTAAATACTTTCTAAAATTTTTATTTAGGTAAACGGAAGAGAATAAACTGAAACACGTAAAAGAATGTTAAATAGTTTAGCATTTTTTTTACGTATATAAGAAAGACCCACACGAAGGCATTCATAACGTTGTTTGTCATGATATTTCTCTCAATCCAATCGAGATTTATCAAATGATAAACCAAGTAGGCGTTTTACATGTCGCTAAAACTACCTTAAATAGAATTTACTGGAAGCTGTGCTGGAAATGAAGAGGAATGCAGGGAATCGCCGTACCTCCAGTAAACTGAAAGGTGTATCTAGAGGGAACGTAGGAGATTATAAGCTCCGTGAGTCAATATGACAAAAACCACTCACTGTTTACGCTTCCCAGGTGCAGCTAAATAGCAATTTGTCACCATTTGTCGAATTTGTCTATTTGTCACCACCTTATTTTTCCTCTTCCTCTCTTTCCTTTAATTTTACCCTTTAAAAGATTTCAGACAGTTTCTTATTAGGATGTGGCCAATCCAAGTTATGCTCCTTTTTCCTACGGTTGTCATAAGGCTTCTCTTCTCTTTCATCTTCCATCATTACTTACTCTCTTCATCCAATTCATCTCCATTATTCTCTACAGCCACAATCTGAAACTTTCTAGGAATGTTTCCTTTCCTCCATTCTCCTTATCCTTCACGTTTCAGAATCATTCCAGACCAAACACCATTTAAAACATTTTACAAACCTTTTTCTTAGATCTGGAATCTTCCTTGTTATAGTGATTCTCCCTCACTTTCTTGAATATAATTTCCCAATAACAGGAGGAAAAATACATAAGATTAGTTAAAAACGAAAAAGAAAAGAAAGAGGCACATTGCTTACAAATCAGTTCATGATCTTCATTTCTTCCTTTTTCAACAACTACTTTAGTCCGTGCAATTCCTTACAGAAAATATTTAATAAGTTCAGGAGTAATAATAATAATAATAATAAAAAACGTTGAAGAAAATAAGGCTCACCATGTAAATTAATTGCTATTGTTAATCAAGTAAGAAATTTGTACAAGGCAACATTTTTTAGCAATACCACTTTAACTGGAGATCTTCGGAATAGTTTGTAAATCACCACATTCAATGCTGCGAATTAGATTGAGCATCTGTGAAGCATTATTCAAATCTTCATTGTCAGAGCGATAGTTTCCGACAATGCTTTCTCTTTGCGATGGGGTGTAATCAAGTAGAACATGATACACCATAATTAATAATGTTTACTTCTTGTTGTTAAAATATTGTGCAATAGCTACGTCTTTTACTTTCTACCCCAGTAGCACACCGATATCGGCCGATATCAATAGCGCATGATTTACGATTTCGATTGATGGTCAATCAGTACCAAATGGTAAATAATTTTGCCGATATTGGAAATCGATATTGATCGCCAACAGAAAGCACAATTTTTCACTGACAGGGCTGTGAGAGAAATTTACTGTTTTAATAAACGTAATTCCGTATATATTTTACAAGAGTTTCAGAAAGAATATGAGCATGATTACATCCTGTCTTTATTCCATTACGAGCCTTATTCTCTCGCCTTGATGCACAGTTGAAAAGTTTCGTACTTGTCTGCGGCTGGATTCGAGCCTGGAACCTTGTGATCGTCATTTCAGCCACTACGCTACGGAGCAATTCGTTGAGACTGATACCTCGCTTATGCACTTCATCAACTCAGACATGGTATGTAGGGACAGAGATGGTACTTTCATTACAGAATGACTTTAAGCAAAGGGCATGTAGAAATTTTATACGTAGCACTTGTTATTTTCCCATTACATATACTTTTTGAACACACATGACGATCTTGCGAAAGATATTGGTCAATGTCGATCGGTATAGCGCAATCACATCTTCAAACAGAGATATTTATCTAAACTTCATACTTTAACCAATCAAGTTGTTTTGTGCATGTTTTGTGGTTGAAATTCAATACGTTTCTTAAGTTTAAGGAATAGCATTAAATGTCGAAATACCGTATCACGCCAGGGTCGATCGATATAATCCGTAATTGGCACCGTATTGAGCCGACATTCTTGAGCTGAAATGGTAATTACATTAAAAAATGGATATAGCGTGAAGAACGGTAAGCTTGCAAAAACTGCCAACAATTTGGGAATTATGTGACTACTAACTTTTCCATGATTTATGGGGAGGAAAGCCGCATTTCATCAGCTTGTAGTTTGTTAATAATAAATGTCATGTTGAACAACTTAAATCGATGATTTAAAAAGGAAAGGTAACTTCATCTGAAAAGTATTGATGTATTGTAGATAGATGTCGCTGGTAGATAGATGTGGAAAAATACGGTTGAATGCTAATAAATCACTGAAGATAACCAAACAATAACTGTTGACAGAGAAACTTGTTGCGAAGTTCAATATGTTTCATCTTGGTATTACGCATTATTCGATATTACATTTAAGTTCAATCATTCCATTTGTGTTCTACCGGAAGTGGCAGGTTTCTTCAAGGCTTATTAAACCTTCTCCATTCATCCTGATCATACACTTCTTTTTGTTTCAGAATACGATTTATTTTTCTTAATACTGTCAAGGAGTTGGATTTATCTTCTTCTTTCTTTGTTCCCCCTCAATCAGACCTTCAATTGCATCTATTACTATATTAAGAAGCTAAGATCCTAATCAGTTCCTTTTTCTCTTCTCTACCATCTTCAGTATTATTCGTCTCTCGCCTATCTTTTTCAGCACTTCATACGCATCTTTCGTGTCCAATTGCTTGTTTTCCCATTCTTCTCCATGTCTACAGTTCAAAGGCTTTTAATGTTGTTTCATCACCCTTTCGGAGATTCCACATTTCGACTTCATACAATACAAATCTCCCTGCAAAACATTTAACCGATCTTTTCCTAACTTGTTTGTTAATCGGTCCACAAAAGATATTCTTCTTTTTAGTGAATGCCTATTATTCTCTCCCTTATCTTTTTCTTTACTTTCAGATGCTTTGTATCTCTATATCTTCGACTGCCCTGTTAAAAAACATCATCATTAACAAGATTATAATTATATTATTATTCACTGTCATAGTATGTTCCAGAAATTATCAGTGAACATTCTTCTTCTTCTCTTTCTTATTATTATCATGAATAAATAAACGAGAAAGGACACTTACCTTGCAAGGGTACAACAGCAAAAACTATGGCAATCCCGCTCAGGCAAGCAATTCCTACTTCTCTCCACAGAAGATAGCCAACGAGACACACTTCGAAAGGTCCAACTACTAGAAAGTGAAAATGTCCTCCGATTTGATCAAAACGAGATGCATCATTTGACAGCATGTTCAACACTTCTCCAGCTGTCACACCCAATCGTACCAATGTGGATCGCCTTAACCTAAGCACCTGTCGAAAAAGAGCAAACAAAGTATTTGGCGTTATATCTTGATATTTCAGCTGTTGACC
>JAGDQP010019656.1:0-34556 GCA_022664845.1 Lepisma saccharinum | reverse complement strand
GAGAGAGAGAGAGAAACAAAATTCGTAACAGGGCCATAATAGGGCCTAATCTTTGAAACGAAAAGTGTTCATACCAAAGTGCATGTGCGAAATCACGTGGTGATGCTTCTGAAATCAGGGGCGTCTCGGGAATACCTCTACGGGGAGCGACTTCAAAATTTTAAATGGCAACAGGGGTTGATTTTGCTTTCATTGAAACAATTGCTAAATTTTGAATAAAGTTTAGAGAAAACACTTTTCGGATAGTTCATACCTTTTGCCAGCTAAAAGATCTAATTGGTGGTCAAAATTAACATGGTGTAGAAGAATTTCCGAATTTTTCGGATACTGTAACTCACAGAGAACAGTAAGTAAATGTTGCAAACTAAAGTGAAATACTAAATGGGATATGCGGAATCGAAGGGTGAAATGTGGGGCGTCCCTGGTATACTGTTACGGGGGCAAGTTCAAAATTTTAAATGGAAACAGTGGCTGATTTATCTTTCTTTGAAACAAACATGATATTTTGAACAATTTTCAATTGAAACATTCTGTTCTGTTCTGTTCCTTTGAAGTAGAACGTGTGCCCTGACGGTAGTTCCAACTGTTCTTCATTCTTCCTCCACACTTCTGATAGTCCTATGATGTCCCACTTAATCCTCTTAAGTTCGTTCTGCAATTCTTCTAATTTGTCCTCTCCTGCAAGTGACTGACAGTTGAGGGTCGCCACGTATAGGTCCGTTCGAGTTGCCGTGTCGGTGTCCTGGCAGTCTACAGTCCAAACCCGGGCATTTTGACCCTCTGACTTCCTGCAGGACTGACCGCTGCCGTTGCCAGCTGCATTCCGTCCTCCGGGCAATGAGGTCCTCCGAGGCTGTTTCCTTGCTTGTACCATCATATGTAAAGAAAGGAAGGGTGCTGACATTTGACTCACCACGCTGTCAGCTAATGCGGGTTGGTGAGCAGCCCATCCATGTTCGTTCGCCAAGCAGTTGCTTGGGTACTAACAGGCCCCACGACGTGAACGTCTACCCCGGTCGGTTCCCTTAAGTCTCAGCAAGAGGAATTAAGGGGTCTCCTCCCACTTAGTGGCAGAAGCCTTTTGGGGTGACAGTCCCGGTTTCCCGGCCATATATATATATATATATATATATATATATATATATATATATCTTGTATAAAATTATTTGGAAGCGGTACTAATTTATTTTTATCCCAACCGATTAGTTAATGGCACGGGACACGTAATATATACGGGCTTATCATAGGACATTCAAACAAAAAATATTTCTTTCTTTAAAGGCTGTTTGATAATTTTAGTCCTTTGCATGAAAAACCTAAAACGTAATCGAACTGGTCAAAATGATGCTCAACGATGATTGCCGAAATAGAAACAATTCTGATTTTCACTGTGATTTTCGTACGAAAGGGACTGAGTATCAAAGTTGTTTTATAATGTATTAGATATCAAGATATTTACTAAAATATAGAATTTAGCGTCACGTATTGTGGGTATTATGAAAACTACAAATCTAACACGAAAATTTATTAACGACGACGTTTCGCCTAATTGTTTTAGGCGTTCTCAAGTCGAACTAACACAGAGACACCCTTACATGCTTGTATAGAATGCAAAGATGCAGGTTGCAAGTACAACTATGAAATTTTCATTAAACGAATACATGAAAATATTTTTGTATAAGGCATGAATATGTACCAAAAATATCAGATTAAAAAAAAAAAACAGATATCACAAAAACTTCAGCAATATCCAGACAAGATTTATGTTTTTTCATATGTGATTTAAATAACTTGCTGATATTTCGCCACGAAGTATGAAGATTTCGACATTCGTTGCCATTTAAATTGTGGCAAAACCAACAAATTTTGTAACCTTCTCTTACAACCCTATCTGTTAAATCTTTACAACCACCTAACTGACTTCTTACTGATTTTGTGGTTTTGTTCAATAGCATGTGCTGATAATGCGGATTTCTTTTCACCCCTGCGGATATATCCCAAGGGTTCTCTGAATTTCTTTCGTATATGTCGCTTTGTTTGTCCAAAGTAATTTTGTTTGCAACTGGAAGTGATCTTGTAGACGCCCTAGGTGAGCAGTGGGTCGCTAAACTACTTTTTATGACCGCTTAAAATTGAGCTTGTTTTTCTGCCAGGTTTAATAGATGTTTGGGTGTGGTATTTCTTCAAAAATCTTCTAATTTTTCCCGTAATCTTTGGAATGTTCGGAAATGGATCCCTCTTCAGCTTCTCGAGCGAGTTGTTTGGGATGTGAACTTCCGGGTCCTTAAATCTTGCTTTCCTTTCTGCTTTGTTAGTGATGTCTCCAGGAAATCCTTTTCTTATGGCTAATGTACTAAGAGTAGTTTTCTTCCTGGTTCAGGCCTGGGAACTGCTACACAAGTTCAAATCCCTTCTGACAAAGTTATAACAAATGTTGAAATTTGGCTGCTGTGTGTTTGGATGATGCATGAATGTATGTTGAACGAGAAGTGGGTTTCTGATCAACTTTGGCGTGGAATATGTTGTCCTGACGGGTGATCCAAAGGTCTAAAAACTGAAGCTATTCATATCTTCTTTCTCTTGGGTGACTTTTGTGTTGAGGTGAACAGAGTTCCAAAGATTTACCAGTCATTCGCATTTATTTTCATTCTCAAAAATTACAAGTAAATCATCCACATAGCGGAATGTTTTTATGCCTTGTACATTTGGTTTGAAAGCATTTATGTCTCATAGGTTTCTAACACTATATTGGCAGGGAAAGAGGAGAGACTATGGCCCATTGCTAGACCATCTGTTTGCTGGTAACTTTTATTCTCGAATTGAAAGAACGTTCTTTCGAAGCAAAATTTAAGTGTTTGCGTGATTTCATCTTTAACCAGTAGGCCCACGTTGAGGGAAGAAAGTAATTTTGAAACTTTATTTGTTGCCACTTCAACCGGAATCAATGGGAATAAGTCAAACACGTCAGCACTCGTCTTTAATATTTAAGATTTCTTGTTTCCCTTCAAAACTATTTTTTACACAGAAATTAAAACCAGATTTGATGGAGGAGAGTTGTTTTAGTAATCATTCTTTGATAATTTATACCGGTAACCGGTGACAATAGGTCTAAGAGGAATATGATCTTTGTGGACTTTTGGGAGACTGTATTAAAACGGAAGATGCGGGGCATGCACAATCATTTGCTTCTTTTCATGTTCTTGTAACAGCATCATGCTATGGATAAAGGACTGTGTCGCTGACTAGTTTACTTAAAGGATTTTTCTTCACTACTTTGCATTTATTTTTTTTTTTTTTGTTTAATGCCAGGCATTTTGTCGGAGTATGTAGATTTCTTAAGGAAAACTAGATTATTGCCTTTGTCAGCAGGGATACATCAAGCACCAACATCATCTAACCAGTTCCTGAACGCATCCATGTTTTTATCGTTCGTATTAGATAATCTATAGGAGACTTGTTTAATAAATTTATTTACCACATTTATGCATTCGTTAGTACCTCCTTAGTAGGTTCATCATTCACTAGGATAACAGTTTTCTCCACACCCACTATTACATCTTCTAGCCATGTTTTACCATTAATAACAGCGAATTTTAAACCCTTCTACAGGATTTGTTTGTGTTCAAGGGGAACGTTGATATCAAGACAAAACACTACATCACTGAATTTTTGTTGTTGGCACAGGGATTCTTCATGACTCTTACATGAATACGTAAAGTTTTCTAGTTTCTTCTTTTGCGATTTTTCTTTGCCCTCCATGTCCACTGCTAACCTTAACTGTATTCCTTTGTCGATATTATCCCAAAGTAAGTTGGGAAAAATTGAAGAAATACTACATCCAAACATCTACTAACCTGGCAGAAAAATAAGTTCAATTTTAAGCGACCATAAATAGTAGTTTAGCGACCCACTGCTTAACTCTGGCGTCTAAAAGATCACTTGCAGTTGCAAACAAAATTACTTTGGATAAACAAAGCGATATATACGAAAGATATTCAGAGAACACTTGGGATATATCCGCAGGGGCGAAAATCCGGATTATCAGCACATGTTATTGAACAAAACCATAAAATCAGTAAATATTCAGTTAAGTGGTTAGGTGGTGGTAAAGATTTAACAGATAGGGTTGTAAGAGAAGGTTACAAAATTTGTTGGTTTTGCCATAATTTAAATGACAATGAATATCGAAATCATCATAATTCCTGGCGAAATATCAGCAAGTTATTTAAATCGCATAAGAAAAAAAATCTTGCCTGGTTATTGTTGATATTTTTATAGTATCTGTTTTTGTTCAGTCTGATATTTTTGGTAAATATTCATGCCTTACACAAAAAATATTTTCATGTATTCGTTTTAGTAAAATTTCATAGCTGTACTTGCAACCTTCATCTCTGCATTCTATACAAGCATGTAAGGGATACATGAAGCCCCCCAACATTTGGAAACTGACTAAGCAATATACACCACCTTTGTCCTTGAAAGTGACAACGGATTGGTATACACTCCTGAGGAGAAAGCAAAAGTATTTGCTGACTCATTGGAATCTTCATTTCAATCTAATCAGGATATTATAGATAAAGTTATCAGATATTATAGATATAGATAGATAATTTTCTTACTATTTCTTTAAAGATGAATCAAATCCCATCTGCGTATATCATTGAAGATAATCCTATCACTAAAGTTTCTTCTCAAAAGGACCTTGGAGTGGTATTTGATGAAAAACTTCTGTTTGCTGATCATGTGACTTCCATACCTAACAGTCCTATGCGCTTACTTGGTCTTCTCTATAGATTTACAGAAATTAAAGACCTTCATTCATTGAATATGTTCTACAAAACTTTCATTACCCCTAAAATTGAATATTGCTCCCCAATTTGGAACATGGCTAGTATTTATAATCTATCTCATATTGATTCTGTTCTGAACTTTTTTCTTGCTATAGTCAAAAGAAGAATACCATCAGTATGTAGCTTAAGCAAACCCGAGTTATTATCGTTCTTGGTCTCCACGTTCGCTCTTCTCGTCGCAAGCTGGCAGATTTGATTTACTTATACAAGATACTTAACGGGAATCTTAGAACTGGAGTTAATATCTAAATTTTACATCCGTGTTCCCTTACGAATAACCAGAAAAAATAACCTTCATTGTTCCACGCCTAGGCTAAGTATACTGCAGCGTTCCTTATTCCATAGACTAGTAATTATGTATAATAAACTTAATTCAAGTATCGATATTTTCGGATCTAAAAACACTTTCCATCGAACGCTAAATACAAATATCTGAGTTATTCCTCTTGTGTATTAAAATCATCATGATATTGATATCAATTGCTGTGTTATGTGTTGTTCAAAATTTAATTTCATGTTATTTAGTTTGTAGTAACGTTATTTAGTATGTTGCAATGTTATTTAATTTCTGTGGCAACTCCAGCTGTATCTGAAACTTAATAATAAATAAATAAAGCTCACGAACCAGGATATTACAGATAAAGCTAATTAAAAAGTGCAAGAGGCCCTGAATGAGGTTCCCACATCCAGACCAATCACAGTAAAAAGGAAAGAAATTTTGAAAATTATTAAAAAATAGAAAACGAGGAAGGAACCTGGAACAGACGAGACGCAGTTATAAAACACCTCCCGGACGAGGCTGTTATGATTTTAACTATCCTAATAAACATTATATTTAAATTGTTTTACTTCCCGTAGTGTTAGAAACTTGTGAAAGTTATCAACATTCCCAAGCCCAATAAAGATAAGAAATTGCCGCAAAATTACCGTCCGATTAGCTTGCTCAATTCGATAGGTAAAATAACTTAAAAAGTAATTCTGAGCAGGCTTAAAAATTTCATGTTAGATAATTCACTAATATTAAACGAACAATTCGGTTTCCGTAGCAAACATAGCACAACTCGCCAGCTGGTGCGGGTTGTTGAATATATAACAGACAATTTTAACAAAAATCGCTCAACAGGCACAGTGTTCTTGGATGTTGAGAAGACATTCGATAGAGTATGACACACTGGATTAATACATAAACTAATTCATTTCAAAGTACCGGATTACTCATACTTTTACTAAACAGTTATCTAAAAAACAGTTCATGTTCAGGTTGAAGACCAAAAATCCTCAATCAGGCCAATGAAAGCAGGGGTGCATCAGAACTTGTTCCTTGGCCCATTTCTGTTCTCAATATATGCCAATGACATCCCGAAACATCAGTATATAAACATAACTCTGTATGCTGATAACACGGTCGTATATTCCTCATCAACGCAACCAAGGCAAAACACAATATACATACAAAGTCACAAGGAGCCAAATGAAAATAAAAATCAAGGTCACCAAATGCGACGCCATCATATTTACTTTAAAAATCTCACATTCGTCTCACACATTAAACTGAATAACATCGATATTCTGTTTAAGCAAAAAGTAAAATACCTTGCAGTGCTCCTCGACAGTAATTTACTTTTCGGCAGACACATCAGAACTCAGATTTTACAGTCGAAAGCCTCAAGCCAAATCAATCAACCAAATCAATCCGAACTATAGCAGTTAAAACTCTAGAGTTTAATAAGTCTATTAGCTACTTGAATTAAATTTTCCACTGTGACATAAATAAATAAATATATTTTTATACATATACAATATTGTTATTATTTAAAAACAAACAATAAGTAACAGAATGGAAGTTCAGAATAAATGAATTTGTATGATTGGAGATATAGTATAACATTATTAGTATAATTGGAGATATAGTATTATTGGTTAAAAGAATGGTGACGGGACATGACGAACGTTGGGAATTGTAATACAAGTAGCTACATTTTATTAACCTCACAGTCCTCCTAATTTCTTTTCAGGTATACCCTCAGTTGAAGGATCCTGCAAATGCACATGTGTGTCCATTGTTATGACTGTGTGTGTGTTTTCATAAAACAAACACTGCTTAATAGGATGAGAAATCAGATTAGAGTCACTATAGATTTTACCTGGGTTTCTCCACCCTTCTTGCATTTATGGTTTACCAGGTAAACTAACAGTAGTTTGAACCGACACAGGGATTTTTACAGAATATACAGTAATGCATATTCTGGATTTTGCTCTCTTCTCGCGTTTCTCCATCTTCTTGTTTCACCTTCTTTCTACTCCTAGACATATTCCGATCCGCGGTAAATACCTTTGAAAGATATAAATCCTATAATCCACACCCGCGACAGATGTTTAGTTGCATGCATGCGGAGATCACTAGTAGAATAGAAATCCCGAGCAGAACTACTTATAAAATAGATGATTGCTTCGAGTGGTCTAGTAGGATAGGAATGCGAATATGAAGTTCAGGTAAGAGAGATTCAGATCTTAATTTTCCATTGGCTAATTTGTACAAGACTTTAAATCAGCCATTTTTCTTCTAATTTGATTAAGTAATGTTCAGCTAGGAACATGAATGCTCTGCATTACCATTCTAATGTGTAACCAAATATTTTGCAAAACGTTGCCACCTTAGTAAGAGTATTTGAAGTGCCTATGCAGATGTCTGCATTTCTTATTACGTAGATCATTTTGAATGAAGAGAAGCAAATGTAGAGATTAGTATTCTCATAGCTTTACAAATTCCGTGAAGATATCTTTATTGTTTGTTTTGCAAAGCAGAAAGCGTTTGTAACGCAGCATTACATGATGCTTTGTCATATCAAAGATGTGATTAAATGGCAGTTAGCAGCAAACAATGATCGACGATTATGTCGGTTGATAAAATTGTGAAAATAGGTATTGAGGAAATATAATGATAAATTTCCCTCAGATTAATTTGTTTCATAATTATGCTGAATTGAATTGATTTATGACATAACTTATCGTCGATTTATGTAACAAATATGCATATGAATGACTCGTTCAGCAACCTGTTTGCAACATAAAATATAGTATGACAGATTTGGATTCAAAATGATTGAATTGACTGCAAAACGAGTTTTAATGGCTATGCAGAGAAGGTATATTTGCAGGAATTAATGTCCCTGAAAATGGCGCATAATCCATTTATTTTTAAATTCATTTCTCAAAAATTGGTCACAGTACTCTCATGAACTTTTGAAATTAAACCAAAATAGGTTAGTTCCTTTCGTGGTAAAAAAAAAATATAGTAGATTATTTGAGATTAATGAACTTGACTTTATAAATTTAAACAAACACGACAGTGTTTAGAAATTATTTACCGAAAAGGAGAACACTTAATAATGACCTCTTAGTGGAAGCATATTATGAAGGGGTACTCCAAAATTCAAGTTCACTTTTAGGTGATCAAACATTGCACAAAATACAAAAATATGCGTATTTTCAAGGATATATTTTGTAACTTATTTGTTATCAGAGTTAATAAAATTATATTGAAATTAAATCTAGTAGTTTAAAGAAAGAACAGTTTTTGTTTCATTCTGATATTTCTTATGGATCTCGACTTATTCTAAAAGACGGATTGACGTCCCACGTAAAAGAAATCAATGGCTGCCTTACCTTCCTCCCTCCATCTTTTCCACCTGTTGGATTAAAAATTTCAACTTATTTTTATTTGAAAACAATATGAATAATTACTTACTCTATAGCTTACGGAACTCGCAAGTTCATCGCCGCAGTAACAAACTTTCTCCATAGGATTCTATTCTGGACAAGATCATGCCACTTTTATCACAATCACCTACTTCTCGAAGATTCCTTCAAATATTTCTCTCTCAACGTCATCTTGGTCTTCCTAACGGTTTCTTTTCCTCCGGTTCACCAACAAAAATGGAATAGAATTTTCGATCCTCTCCTATTCGAACTACATGACCTAAGCACCTTAGTCGTCGCGATTTCAGTATTCTTACAATATCGGGTGACTCGTAAAGTCCGTGAAGTTCTTGATTATGCAGTCTCCTCCATTCCCCAGTCATCTCGTCCCGTTTGGGACCGTATATCTTTCTCAAAACCTTATTTTCAAACACACGCGGTATATGTTCAACTGTTAGGGTCGTACTCCAACTTTCGTAACCGTAAAGTATTATCGGCAGAATAACCGTTCTCTATATTTTCAATTTCAGCTTTCTTGATATTAATTGCGAGATTAGAAATTTCTGTACTGAGTATAAACATGTGTGGACAGATGCTCAGCGACTTTTTATTTCTTCCGTGACCTCGTTTTCGCTTGTTAAATATTCTCCCAAGTTTATACTAGTTTACTTTCCCTATGTTGTCATTCTTATTTGTTATGTATTTATTTCCGTTACTCTCTGTGTTTCGGCTTGTTATGTATTTTGTTTTCTCTATGTTTACCTGCAGACCTTATTTTAGCGAACTCTTCTACTAAGACATCGGCGTTACTCTGTAGTGCATCTATATCGTCATTAATTAAATCTGCATCATCCGCGTATAAGAAGAGTTCATTCGAGCCATTCGATGTTACTCCGTTTTGTCCTCTTTTATTTTATGAATCGCATATTCTAACGCAAAGTTAAACAGTAATGGTAACAAAGCATCACTTGTTTCAATCCGTTGCGAGTCTTGAAACTATCTGACATATTATTACCTATCCGTATTCTTCTTATGGGGTCACTGAGACACATCTTCAGTAGTTGAACAAGTTTTCTCGGAATTCCAAATTGTACCATGATATTGTATATTTTTTCCCTTTTCATAGAATCATATGCTTTCATAAAATCAAAGAATAACTGGTGAACAATCCCATTATATTCCCATTTCTTCTTTAATATTGTATCAAGGTGAAAATCCGATCCAACGTGGACCTATTTCTTCCAAGTCCACACTGGTGATTTCCAATTATTTCATCTTCGTATACACTTACGGTAGGTTAGCTAGATAATACTCAGTACTTTGTAACATGTTGGTAGTAATGAGATTCCACAGTAGTTATTACAGGCCGATTTATCGCCCTTTTTATAAACCGGAGTTATTATTGACATTCTCAGTTCCTTTGGAAGCTCCTCCTTTCTCCATATAGCATATATCAATTTATGCAGTTTCTTGATTAGTGCCGTTCCTCCCGCTTTAATTAATTCGGCTGGAATATTGAAACGATCTGCGCATACAAGCTCATCCCAGACACACTCACATCATAAAAACATACGGGAATGTGTAATACAATGTAAGGAAACATGTGTAACATGACTGCCAACAACAGGCAGACGACAACTAACTCAGCAGCAAAACAGAAGATGGAGTTGGAATCGCAAGAGGAGGGACTTGGAGGACCACACCCAGACATCAGGGCAAGAGGCATAAATCGCTTTCGATCGGGTGGTCGGTCACTCCTCTGCCCCTAACCGTTCTGAGTAGTCTGTACTGGAACACATTCCTTATACTCTGGAGCTTGCCCAGGCATATCCTCCTATCCGTCTCTGGAGCTTGCTTAGGACAGATTTCCTACCTACTCCAATCTAGACACTCGTCCGCCCTCGATTTGCTTGATATCAAAGCAAACACCTAGCCGTCTCTCACTGGGATTGACCAAAAATTTTCTAAAGAACATTGCTCTAGAGACGTATACATCTGTTAAGGATCTGCAGAAGTTACATGCTTTGGAAAAGCCAAACGATGAAGAAAAAAGAGTTCGTGGAACGCTCTCAAGTTTTCCAAGTGATGGCAGAACAAGGCACGCAACACTTCAATTCTTTAAATCCTGGTTACCAAAATGTAGGAAATTAAATACAGAATTACCTAATTTACCTCAACAACTACCAAGTATTCCAAATTTAAACAAACAAGTACCAAATTTGCAACAACCTATCTCTCAAAATCCTAGTTTCCAACAGTCAAAATCCGGCCGTGTGGTCGGGCGGTCTGCGGCCGTGGCCATTGGTTCGAAGGTCCTGGGTTCGAGTCCCGGCATGAGTGTGAATTTTAACATCTAAAGGGCGAATCGTGATGGGCCGAAGTCCAAAGTTACTAGACTGGCCCATATGAAAATAAAGTTTACCAAAGTTTTTTCAACAGTCTAACCAGCAACCTTTCAAAAGTCCATATCCTAATTATCTTTTATTAACTATGAATCAACGCATACGCAGAGACCTGCATCAAGTCCCTGTTACTATAATTGATACCACACCCCTACCAAGTCAATTACTAGAATGATATACGACCAACTATACTCCAATAAACCTGAAAACCCATATACCTTTGAAGACCTGATGAATCCTAATAAGCCTTTTAAATTGCAACGTTTAGCACCCCAACCTACTCAATCTATTCATAACAATATGTACGACCTCATATATAAGCTAGCCGAACTATCATTAATGGTGATGAAAAATAATACAAACTAAAAAGGATGGGAAGAACATATATAAAAACGATGGGAAGAAAAACGGAAAGAATTATTACCGAAAAAATGGAGATGGAAAGAAGAACAAACAAGATTGCGGAAAGCAAGAGAAGAAACAAGGAAACAACAGTGCGATCCTGTATGTGCGATCTCCTTTAAGAGGGGACATAACGCTTATGACTGTTGCATTGAAACAAGAAAGCCAATCAGGATTCGGAAAACTAGTTACCGAGCCCCAAGTCTCCAAAGGATTGAGGGCGAAGATTAAGAAGAAACCTTCTGCTAGAATGAAGTCTGAACAGGACCTTCATGGACCTACCGCCGCTTAAGGTGAAAACTAAGCAGAACCCTCAAGGACCTACCGTGGATGAGCGGATAGTACACATGTAGTCTAGTCAAGTTGTCATACCGGAAAGAAGAGAGAAAATTAATTACGGAACTAAAGAAAATAAAACTTTCATTCACATGAAAGTAGAAGATAATTTGATTCCAATAATTATTAATACGGCGAGAACGATATCCTTATGGTCTAAACAATGACTAGCAAGGAAATGTAAACTAATTCATTTTATTACACATTTTAAGGGAATTGCAAACAAACTCATTGAACTGAAGTGCATTTCCTTAATTAAATTTAGAATAGGGAACACAACATTGCTCATTATTTTCGAGTTATAGAAGGCGACTACAATCCAATATTTGGACAAGATCTTTTGACTCGTCTTCAAACGAAAATCGACATGAATAAAAACATAATTTCTTTCTAGAAAAATCCAAAGAAACCAAAATTGCCACAGACAGCAGGCGAAAGAAATAACATTGTTCATGCAACTGTTTATATGATTAAGGTGCAAACGTCAGCAAATGTATCTACAACAAAAAGTTAAACCATATCTGCCATGCCATATTTTTTTCTTCCTGTTAAAGTCACTGGCACAGAAAAAACAGCAGTCATCATTTTTTTACGTACGCTTACTTCAAACGTTACGAGATAGACACAGTCGTGGGGATTTAACAACAAAGATGTCTACAGAAAATCATACTATTATTGTCAAGAACCCAACATCACTGAAAATAAATTTGACCAAAAATACCCCAGTAACACATCCCGAAGTGCAATTGGAAGAAATATCTTTAAATTAGTAAAGAAAAAGACAAGGATCTCGACAACATCTACAAATATCGTACGAAACAAGAAATGATGAACAGATTGAGATACACCAAAAAAACTTTTGATCTTACACTTTTCGATACTAATCCCGAATTACCTGACGAAATAAAAACAAAAGTTTCCAAATTACTGTACCAGTACAGAGACGTGTTCTCTTCCAGTGGTTCAGACCTCGGAATTTTTCGTTGTTACACTTAGAAAATAGACAATGGGGCCACATTTCACAAAAGGTCACCCCCAATACCTCCAAGAATTCGTCACCAAATGGATTTACAAATAGAAGGACTCCTCAAAGTTGGAATTCCAAGAGAAAAGTGACAGTCAGTACTTTTCACCTCTTTTACTTGTCCGCAAGCCCAATACGCAAAAGTTTAGGATTGCACTTAACTTGGTGGATTGTAATAACTTTTCGAAATACCTATCCATTCCATTCCAATTAATGGAAGTCGTTTTATGTAGTCTGAAGAACAAGAACTATATTTCCAAGCTTGACCTATGTGTAATACAATGTAAACAAACACGTGTAACATGAATGTCAACAACGGGTAGACGACAACACCTAACTCAAAAGCAAAACAAAAGATGGAGTTACACTCGCAAGAGGAGGGACTTCTAGGACCACACACAAATCATCATTATAGAAAGCTAGTCATCAGGGCAAGAGCATCACTCGCTTTCGATCGGGTGGTCACTCCTCTGCCACTAATCGTTCTCAGTAGCCTGTACTGGAACACTTTCCTTATACTCTGGAGCTTGTCCAGGCATATCCTCACATCCGTCTCTGGGACTTGCCCAGTACAGATCTCCTACCTACTCTAACCTAGGCACTCGTCCGCTCTCTATTTGCTTGATATCGGAGCAAACACACAGCCGTCGCTGAGCCTGTTAGCGGAGCTTCCTTCTAAGCACCCATCCATTCGTGGTGGTGCTGACCCTCACACAAAACCTATCACCTGTGACAAGGATACACCAAGAAGGTCAGGAAAGTTAAATAATAACTAAAACTGTACATGGAATCATTACCGGACGGTCTTTTTATCAGGCTCCAAGAACTTGTACACATTTATAATTAAACCTGGTTGTGGTCTATTCCTGTGTATTAATCGGCTCTACACGTATCCCGTAAGGGAACGAATAAGTAAGGAACATTGCGATATTGTTTATTCATGGTGATTAGAAATTTGTCGATTTCTTGACTAACATTTCGACCTCGATCTCGCTAGGCTCGGATATCCACGGTTCTGGTGTATAGGCTTTACATATGAATTCAACATATGATTACATTCTACATATGAATAACATATTTTTTCCAGATTTTTTAAAAACAAATGGCGCGGCAACCGTTACCTAGTGAATTTTCGTGGGATGACCCATCTCCTAGTGCTCTTGGAGATAAAGATATGGCTTTTGCGAATCAAATGTAGATGTACTCAGCTATGCAATTTAATATTCAATTGGATAGAGATTTTTAGAAAAAGATCATGCATGTACTTAGGTACATATGATGTGCTCTAACACATTTGATGTGAATATATTAGACTACTAACAACTTTAATTTCACTTATTCTGCTATACAGGGTTTCCTTAAAATAATGTCGAAAATATTGTGTGGTGATTACTCACATCAAAACAAGAAGAAAGTCTCTTTGAAGAAATTCCAAAATCTGTTTAATTTTTGGAGCTACATGCGTTAAAAGTGCGGCGACATCGTCACAAATGACGTCATATTGACAAGTAATGGCGTAAGCTGAGTCGGCCTAGCAAATAACACTCGAACTAGTACCCAATATACCTACTTAAGTTGTTTTTGGTTATTGAATACAGGTTAGAGAAGATTTTTTATGCTTGTTTCATTGAACCATTTAATTCATTGATGATGAAATTCTCAGGTTACAAAACCTGTCTATACAGCACTTCGTCAATCAAAAACATAGCTTAAATAGGTGTATTGGATACTAATTCGAGTGTGAATTGACGAGCCGACACCGGTTACGTCATCACTTGTCTATTTATTACGCCTTCTGTAATGATGCTGCCGTGACTATCCGCGCTTGTATCACCTTAACTAATCAGATTTCGGGATTTCTTCTTTTGATGTAATTACTTCCAGAAAATTGCGCCATTATTTCCGGGACACCCTGTATAAAACAAACATCAATCATTACATTACTTTTACATTTAAGAAAATCTTTAAAAATGCAAAAGGGATTCGATTATCCAAGCTAATTAAGATAAGCTATAGTTTGGGTATTCGATTGTTCGTATAACATAACCTAGAAGCCACAGACAACAGAAAATTTAAACAGTTCTCTTACAACGTACATTCGCGAAGTACCTGACAGATATTAGTGTAATATTGAACAAAATGCAAAGTTATGCTAGATCCAGTGTATATTGTAATAATTTAGCGTCATGTAGCGGTAATCTACATAGTTATGACTCTACACAAATATGGGAGCATACAGCACCTTAAGGTTAATGTAAAGCAAAGATCTCCAACAAAAGCTGGAAGTACTGTCTCCTTGTATGTTCAATCAATTTTTCTCGTTGCATGAAATTCCAGTGCTGCTCCTACAAATTCAAGCCTAGAGAGTTCGCCAACTTTCACTGAAGAAAGCCCATCACCCTTTCAAGAGTTCCATCCGTGGCGATGCTTTTATTTTATTTCTAGTTCATTGTTGGAAGATATTCATTTTTATATATTTGGATATTCATATCAACAATGAAGTGATTTCAACAATGAACAAGAAAAAACAAAAATCGTACTGACAGAACTCTTGAATTAGTTTTTAACTTTCTTCCCTGAAATTTTGAGCTCTCTAGGCTTGAATTTGTAGGAGCAAAATTGAAATTTCGTACAGCGAGAAAAATATATCAGACATATACGGAGATAGGGCTGCCATCTTTTGTTGGAGATCTTTTCTTTACACTAACCTTAAAAAAAATGACTGATACAGTCACTTTCTCTGCATTAAAATTAAGATATGCCTCTGATCTAAAAAATCTTGTAAGTTGTACAACTCAAGGTGTCAGAACTACAATTTGTAATATATTTATGATCGGATGATCATCTTAAACATTTACGCCAAAAAATGTTTATTTGTGGATGCCAAACAATTTGTTACAATAGTACCGAAACGAAACTTTGAATTCTTTAAACAAAAGTTCGTCTAAACGAATTATGATGTGAGCACGCACTGGAAGAAAAATGAAACTAAACCTGAATAGGAATTGAACTAACTAATAAGATTTTTGAATTTCTTTATAGGATTTTTTTTTCTTGTTTTGATTTAATCACTTTCCGAAGTTTGCACGATTATTTCGGAGACACTGTGTAGTGTACTTTGTTTTCAATTACGATGTCGGAAATTTTAAGTTCTAAACGTTTTCCTATAGGGAGCAGGGCTCAATTTCAGCCTTTCTCGTCTGGTAGGTGTTCGAGTCTCGCTCGATACTACCGTCACTAACCCAAAGAAATTCGTTTAAACACATTTCTATCTAAAACAATTAAACTTGGTTTGGAATTGACAACACTTTTCTGCCCTTAAACTCATCTTTGGTATAAGTAACTAAAACACAAACCTTGTTTTGACAGCCTTTAAGTAGTAGTATAATTATGTTGATGAAGTTATAAACGTATGATAAGAACATATAAAGTTAAATAATAAAAATTAATTTATTAAGTAATAGAGAAGTTAAGGAAGAAGTATTTAGGTAGCTAATGAAGATATACAGACAAAAATGTTTACGAGTGTGAGTGAAGGATTCTTAACTGTCATATCTTATCTATTTCTTACCATTTAGTTCCCTCATAGTTCCTGCTTCACCTCCGTATTCTTTAGGCAACATATCTCTGGGAACAAGTTTGTATATTTCTTCATAGTCTTTTCCGTATATCTTCACCTAGAACACAATTTATTCCTTTAATATTTCAAAGTGGTTTCTGGTTGAATATTCGAAAGAAATAGTATTAAATGGATTTTAGGTTATATTCAGTGATGATTTAAAATACAAACTTAAGTGCTAATTTTCAAGTTTTGATAAAATTTATAAGATAAGAAAAAGAATGTTCAATCAAATTGATATCACATTAGAGGGTTTCACATCACAAAGAGACTTCAAATGTTTGAAAATATTTATTGAAAAAATATGCTAATTTTATTTAGGGAAAGTACAAAATAACGACGATAATTACAATCATGTCGCGAAGATCCTTACAATCACGTCGCGAAGATTTTACAATCTTTTGGCTAAACTATCCCAATTGAAACATAGAAATACTTCCAATTTTTAGCTTTTCATGCCTGGAAAATTTTCTGTCCAGCTGAAATCAAAGAATCGATTTGCACGAATTCCGGTCAATCAGGCTTTAGAGAAGACAGTAAATAAAGATACAGAAACAGCAGGTGGAACAAAAGGATTCAGTTTAAAGCTTGGAGCAGTCAGTAAATACTATTTAACCACAGAATATCGAGCTTCAGCACTTGGGAAGATGCGAGAATTTGTAGAAATCATTCCAGACAAGAAATAGCAGCATCCGAATCTTCAGAAGACTCGTATTTCTAAAGATGAAGAACAAGTCTCGGTCTTAGTTGAGCTTTTGCAGAATGAGTGGACCAACTCATCTTTCTACGTTAACCTGTTAAGAACTTACACATCACCTTTCGAAAATCATATTTCAGTGACTCTTCTTTAATCCTTTTATCTCCTCAAAACTCCTTTCAACCCCTTTGATGATTCAGAATCCTTTCATGATCCGTCCTTCACTCCCTCCAGAAACAAGGGACAAGCGACCAAAGGTAGTTTAAAAACTCGACGAGATTCTGACGGTATTGTGTAATCTTACTACTCCTTAATAGTATGTGTATCTGTGTGAGGACAGCTGCTGGCTTTCGAGTTTCCCCTTCTACGCAAATAAAAGAAGGAAGATCGCGCATTGAATACTCTCCACACGTAACAAAGAGAGAGACGAAGTGGAGATGCTGCGATCTTTCAGATTTGCCGAAATGCACGGATTTAGCTTCGCTAGAGAAATGTATTTTATGTTTAAAATATAAGTAAAATCATGTGTTAATAGTAATAACTCACGTAATATAATAACTATCTATAATATGTAACTTTAGTAATAACTATTAGTAGTATTTATTTTGCACAAAGTGCTTGGAAAAGGAAAAAAAGCATAATTTTAGCGTCTTAAAAGTAGCAGTAACTTAGATGAGTGAGAGAAAGCAAGATATATGCAGAATATTCTAGTGCTTGTCTAAAAAATGAATATTAGCTTTTGGTGGCTAGATTACAGAAAGAGAGAGAATCGTTTTAATGTAACAGAAATATGTTCAATAGTCGTAGTTTTATTAGATTTTTTGTTCATCATATTTTAAAACTAGGCTGCTTTGGCTCAGACTGGTATAGAATAGCTTTGGCTGTTGGAAGGAAATCAGTGCCTTGAGACATGAAATGGCCTTGTTTGAAGGTAACAGCATGAAGAAACCTAGGAAAAATATCAGATAAGATAGCTGACAGCAGGACTCGAACCGAGAACCTCTTGAATGCCTAGCTTACGGTGTAGAAAGTGAGTGGATACTGTTTTGTAGAATGAAACTTAAGTAATAAAGCATATAATTCATTGACGGAGCTCCTAAGATGAATGTTGAAGAAGTCTGAAAACGGTACATATAATATAAACTTAGGGTAGACTCGATGACAACATACGGAAATACTTATAATTATTGTATTAATGACAGAACTGTAGACAAGCTGTGTGTTTGAGGAATAGAGCTTAGTCCGTTAAAGAACAATCAACATGGAGTATAATTTCATTAAAATAATTTCAATATAAAATATTATTAAATGTATTACTTGTTAATACTGGGAATTCCCAAGCTTACGAGAATTTAATACATTTGTAACATACTTCATTCAATTTTCATAATAGTTGACAATTCACATCTGTCATGAAAGAAGGATATTTATTATCTGCCACAAAAGTTGTAAGAATCTTCGGTTCGTGATTGCAAGGACCTTCGTGACGTGATTCTAAGGATCTTCCCAACGTTATTATAAGGATCTTTGAGACTTAATTGTAATTATTGTAGCTATTTTCTACTGGGGGATGTAAATTCTGGTGGTTTTATTATGAAATGTATTTTTCAAAAAAATTGAAACTAATAGACTAGACGTTTGCACTTTGAAGCACTACAGTGTGTGCTACATGTATAATGCTTTGCATCACTTATAATGCTCTGGATCTCCACTAATCCCTTCAGCATCTCTGACAAAGATTCTGACAATCAAATGGAAAATTCTGACTCTAAACAAACAACACATCTTAGAACAGATTACTGAATTTCGTATATAAACTTTCCTTCTTGAAAAAAAAATGTTGGTGCTATTGGGAAAATCGTAGAAGGTGACTGAAATTTCCTAATTAGTACAAAATGAAGCAAGCTCACAATTAATACAGAACATAACACAGGTATAATCCTTTACAACGAACGTCATTATAAATAAATTTCCGTTAGAACAAAGTTCTTCAAAATCCCTGCCGAATTCCTGTTTTGTAATATAATGTTCATTACAACGAATTTTCGTTAAAACGAAATAAAATAGCTGATCGCGTAAAATTCGTTTTACGAGATTTTATCTGTAGCTTATTTCTTCATAATCATTATTTACACATACATTACATTGTTCATACTCAATAATTACAAATGTATATCACGTAAGTTGGAATATGATTTACATGCAGAGAAAAAATGGTCGGTGGTAAGTCTAGAATTGAATCTATCATCCTTTATATACAAATTAAGTTCCATGCATTAAAGTGCGTTCTGTGTGTGATGCATTTCTCGTCTTGGCTCAATGCCGTTAAATCGGTAGACTCGAATGCAGAGCGATTTAACTCCTCCAGATATTTTAGTTGAGGATTTTTTTCTTGGAAAATGTGCAACAGGAAATTACACATTTCATAGTCCCTATAGATTGGTAAATATACAGGCTATCGGAATCTAAGGTGTGTCAATATTTAGCCAAGTGATCACTTTTATGTGCATATTTTAACTTACGCCCTCACACAAATTCTGCTATTTGTGCAAAAGAAATTAGCAACTTATATGCAAGGATTTTAAAAATTGGAAAATCTCAAGATAGATGATAGTGTCACTATTTCTCGATGGTATTGTCACTCGTATTATTTCCTATATTCAAAACTATATAATTATACATTATAAGATGTGTAATTTTGAGAACTTGGTTCACTCTTCAAAGCAACTCTTAAATACGAAAAAGTAGAAAAAACAAACTTACCTTCTCTCTAAATTCTTGTGGAACAATTGAAAGAGCCATATTTATAACTTTCAACATCCATGGCTTTACATTTATGTAGATCATGCACTTGTACCTGTCTGCATAGCTTTCCTGTGGAGAAAAGAGGTAAAACATAGATGTTAAGATAGTACCTTGTAAAGTAACCCAAGTTTAGTTTATTATAAACTTTCTTCAGAGTACTTACCCAATTGAGTTCATATTACAACCCTAGCAGCACAAGATCGAACCAATATTGGTCCAATAATGGGTTAACCTTAATCCAAATTAGTCTGTACTGGTTCAGTATATGGCTTATATTGGCTGAATCCTCAACCACAGTTGAGAGTTCCCACGGACCGCAGCGTTCTTTCTTCTATTCATTCGTCCCTAAGGTTTGAGCTTGAATTTCACCCCGTCAGTATCCTCCTCAATTTTGATCTGTTTCACAAGTGCTGTTGCTTAATGTTTATAAAGTGCTGCCACGGACATCACGTCTATGCTAGTGTGCCTACTGTTGCAAATGTGTAATGCGGTGCTGGCATTTTTCCTGTGAGAATAAATGGTACAAATTTCCAAGAAAATGTCGCAATGATGCTAAACAGTGTTTCAAGTAACGTGCCAGATGTGGAAATTTCTGATAATTGAAACCGAGGATGTATTTATAGTAACCACCGACTGTGAGGAAAAGTATGATAATTACATGGATTCTGAGGGAGCTGTGAATGTATTGAGTTAGTGCGAATGAAATGACCCCACTGACGTCTGATGGGAAACGCACCTCAGCAACACAACATAGGTATATGCTGGGGTCACGCGTCTAAAGTCGCAACCTCTGCACACGTGCACCAACAGCCTGGGGGTACCCAGACAGTCAGGAGGTAGAGTGTTGTTTAACAGGGTCATAGGGAAGTGCACCACGGAGAGCACACAATTGTGAGTGATTCTTCTTTATAAATTAAAAATAGGTCATTTTGCACAGCAAGCCGCAAAAAAAAAAAAAAAAAAAAATCATTGCATTTTGAACAGGGATAGCGAATGAACGCACCATTCGCCGTTGGTTTGTCCAATTTCATTCCGGTGACACAACATTGAAAAACGAGCCATGAGCACCGACCAACATCATGTTCGGATGAGCTGCTCAGGAACACCGTGGAAGCAAACCCTCGGAAAAGTATTCGTGTCATTGCAGACGAGTTACGCATATACCATACATACCACTATCAGACGGTGGCTCCGTGCGATCAGTAAGTATGACTCATGAGTTGACACTGGCTAACAAGAATTGCCGTCTGGAGCTGTGCAATTCCCTGAGTATATGGAATAAGCGGGAAGGTTTCCTGCATCGGATTGTCACTTCGGATAAAAAATGAACCTACTATGACAATCATAAACGGTCAGAACATTGGTTAGATAGTGATCAACGTCCAGGATGATGCCTAAATCACCTTTCCAGTCAGGGAAAGGCGTTGCTGTTATGGTGCTCTGGTGGGAGTGATTCACCATGTCTTTATCAAGTGTGGTGAAACTATCAGTTCAGATCGTTATAGTGTTGAACTCCATGAAACTCTGTTTGTATAAAATGTTACGTATTATTTATGTCATCATCGTGTGATGATATTGTAATGGGAATTGGATATGTGTGTCAGTAGATACACATAATAACAAAACAAACGATGAAGTAAACAGAAGAAATAATTGTTTATGTAATCATAACATTGTAGTAGACGATGCTAACTCCAAGCGAAGAAACTTGGAAGCACATAAGTCACGACTGCAAGAAAGCCAAGAAGAGACATATAAAAGGTCCAGTAAACTCTATAAGAGTATCACTTAATCAATTTCAACAGTGGTCACATCTTCCCTTCTCCTCTGACGTGGTCTGGAGTCAGATCCTATCTATTACTTTACTCCTTACCAAACCCACCTAGAGCGGAATTATAAATCGCAATATTCAAGAGGTGACCCATGTTAATCGCTATAGCTCATGTACCGGTTAGTAATTTAATTAACTTGAATATAACTTATATAGTGGAACTTTTATAATAAAAGGTGTCAGTTTAAAAAGACGTACAGTTTATACTTATTGAACTATAGTATTACGATCCCAATGGTCGAAAGGCTCTACCTATAGATCTATTAACATAGAAGAACCCACATAAGTATTAATGAACTACAAGATCATTACGTGGTGGATCACCGGGCTTCGATAAGTACGTATTATTACGTCATTACGTGGTGGATCGCCAGGGTTTCAACAAATTTCATTACGTCATTATATCGTAAAGAAACTGTCTGTAGGGCGCCTTAATTGTTACCACAACGCCCAATGTAACTGAGTTTGGCGCCGTTACGATATTGTGGTCTGATCGGGTCTACGAATACATTTATTAAGTGGACCAACAAAACAAAAGTGACATAGTTGAAAGTATTTTCGTTCACGTGTTAAACAGATAGTAAATCAGTGACAAAAAGTGGATTTAAAACCTTATTTTCCGTGGAAACAATTGAAACTGGAATCCCACCCAAAATGTTATCTTGGATAAACATCCTTAGATGAATAACCCACCCTTGGAAAACATATTGGACATTTTCTTCCTACATCAGGAGCTGGATACTGCTATTGGATCCCAGTACAGAAACTGGACAACAAACCCATAAGAAAAAACAAGATATGTTTCAGTGAATTATTTTAGATTTCAATTGATCTTTTAAACAGAAACAGAGTATATAAGCACTAAGCTCATGAATAAATGCCTATAATTCGTTCTGGAAAAAGAACAGGAAAAGATAATTCAGACAATTTAGGTAATTCAGACAAAAAAAAATTGGGAACAATAAATGAAGATCCCGACCGCTTGTTCATGCTATTTGAACATCTAGCCGCTTTGCAAGGCTATACAAACGAGAAAAAAGTAGAGATTCTTCCAATGTATCTCCAAGACGTAGCGTTAGACCTAATTTTTCAATTACAATCACTAAATCAAATGGCAGAAATTACATATGAGAAATTAAAGGAGAAACTTACCTAAGTCGTCCTAGACTTCCTCAATATAAGGTTGAAAGGAGCAGCAATATCAAGAAGAATCCACAGACGCATACTTTCTCCGAAAATTAAGGACCATTAGGCACAATCGTTCGAAATGTACAGAAGAGGCCAAAGTCCATTATTTATCACTGGGACTACAAATAAATTTTCTTAAAAAGTTTGTCCTAGAAACTGGTACAGTACTCGAACTAAATTACAAGCCCTAGAGAAATCTCAGGACTTAATGAGGAAAAGAGATTATGTAGAAAAAGTACAAGCTTTCCAAAATTTGGAGGAGTTAAATACTCAAAGTCAAACAATGCATAATCCATATAGGACTCAAATCTTTTCCCAGAATCCAAGTTTTAATATACAAAATTCAAACGTTCAAAATTTGCCTTATCAAATTATAAACCAACCAAGTTCTAGACAACAACCAAATTATCGTATGTATTCACAAAATCACAATCAACAATGTTCCAGTACGCCAACATTACCCCAATGTACAACTCAATAACCTATTATTTCCTTCCCAAACGGAGAACCAGAGCCTCTGGGATATGAATCTGTAAGATAAACCCTTCAAAGACAAACCCTGTAAGACAAACCCAACCTACCAAATAAAAATGAATCAGTCCAATCAGACCATACCACAACCTCCAATTCTCTCATTCTACAGTGCAAAACCAACAGCACAAGGCCAAATACCTATCAAATATGTAATTGCTACCTCAGCTTACCAAATTGAACAAGGAAATCCTAATCTGGCACAACCTGATCAAAATGTTCAGCGTCAGTCCAACTTGGAAAGCATTACAAACAAATTAGCAGAATTATCTCTAACGATAGCAAGGAATGCTCCTTATAAACCACCATACAAAAAAGGAAGAAAGAATTCTTACAATAATAAAGGTAAAAATAATAACCAGCAATTATATGCGATAAAAACAGACAACTCTATATTTGAAATTGATTTACAGTATCTATCTGCCATCAACAAAAAATGCTCACAATTTGTAAAGTACAATCGCAACCAAAAACACACACACAAAAACGGACTGTCTGTATGAATTAATCTTTCGAAATAACACTTCAACATGCCAAATCAAACTAGAGTTATTGTGCCAGGAAGAATGTTATATGTATATTCCATCATGTTTACACATAGCAACCAGAAATGACGTTAAATTGATACGCGGTCACGCAGAAATAAAATTCAAAACAACAAAACCGTTCCGCACACATACTATTTTTCATATCAGGAATTTGATGTAATATCGACAAGCGAATTTAAAACCAGCAATTAGGCATAAAGGGGAACTACAAATAAAGCGTTATAGCTTACACCAAAATTATAAAACAAAGTTTCATTCTTCCAATCCCTGCAGAAGACAATTGATAATCTGGATAATTTACTGAGGCATGAGAAGAATGATCTGCCCACTAAAATCCAAGATTTTCACCTCCATCCCATGGTAGCATGGACAGCTATAGTTTTAGTGATCATAATATTTGTACTAATAACAGAGCTAACAACAATTTTATACTGTATGTATACAAAGTTCAAAACTAAACAAATCAAGTGACAGATGCTAACAAAAGTGATTCTTATCTTACTAATGATATTAGTTGTCTCGAACCTAGTGTGCATCATATATGTGATAAAATACATACACCAACAGCTTAAAACCTTCCCCACAACTGACTCAGTGGAAGAGGATACAGTGAACTAGCAGGAAACCAAGATCTCAAAGGAACCCCCTCCCCAAATCACACCCCACAACAAAAGTGAGACCACACCTTGCAGTAACAACATTGAACCCAACCAGGTCAATAAGGAAACAAAAGTGAAAATAACCGCTACCCCTAGTATCAGTGAATTAGTGTATATTTTTTAAAAAGTGAATCGTTGCAAGAGAAAAAAGCTTAACTTCATTGAAGCGGATGAAGCTCAAAGAGCCGACCCTGGTTAAGCAATAGTGATCCTCTACTAATTAAATAAAAAAAGTGTAAATATAGTGAAAAGTGTTATCGTGTTATAAAGTGCAAGTTTTTCAATTATCCCAGTGAAATTAACTTCAAAAAAAAAGTTAATTAACCCCTGGATTAGGAGGGGGAGTGTCATGGGAATTGGATATGTGTGTGAGTAGACACACATAAAAACAAAACAAACGATGAAGTAAACAGAAGAGATAATTATGTTTATGTAATCATAACATAGTAGCAGACGATGACAACTCCAAGCGAAGAAGCTTGGAAGCACAAAAGTCACGCCTACAAGAAAGGCAAGAAGAGGTCTATAAAGGACCCAGTAAACTCTATAAGAGTATCATGAGTTCACAATTTCAACAGTGGTCGGAGTCAGAGTCCCAACCTCTACCACCGACTTGGTCTGGAGTCGGTACACCCTAATCCTCTCTGACTTGATCTGGAGTAAGATCCTATCTACTCCTTGTCAAACCGACCTAGACGGGAATTATAAATAGCAATATTGAAGAGGTGACCCATCTTAATCGCTATAGCTCATGTACCGGATAGTCATTTAATTAACTTGTATATAACTTATATAGTGGAACTTTTATAATAAAAGATGTTGGTTTAAAAAGACGTACAGTTTATACTTATTGAACTATAGAATTACGATCCGAATGGTCGAAAGGCTTTACCTATTGATCTATTAACATATAAGAACGCACGTAAGTATTAACGAACTACAAGATCATTACGATATGCAATACGTACAACAGCCGATTGCTCTTCTTAGGATAAACCACTGCAATAGCAGAGTAATTATGTTTTTCCTTTTATTGTCAAGAGCAAGATTAAAACAAAAGTGAAAAGCTACAAAAAAAAAAAAAAAGTGTGCCTAATGAACCACGTACGCACGCAACAGGGAAGGAAAAAAATATTCAAGGTTACCATCCAGCATATAATTATGTCTGGGAACTTCGAGACTAATAAAAAAAAACATTCCAGGGAATTTGACGTCATAATCACATTGCTTGCTTTCTTACAAGGTCATACAATATTTTGTCAGCTCAATTTGTTTTACCATGACCTGCAGCATTTTGCACTGTCTTAAAATTTGTTTGATATTTGTGCTTAGATTTAGTGTATTAGCCCAGCAGTAGTGCATGCTTATGATCTAATAAGAAGATATTCTAGAGACGAAGAAAATATTGGGAAAAAATTCCAAAAGCTTATGAAAATTATTTTTTAAATGTTTTAGGAAGAAATTATTTTCTTTTGGAATGCTAACTCATTACATTAATTTGAGAACTTATTTGCTAATTTTGTTTACCATTGTTGATCGCGCTAGTAGTATGGTCTGAGGCGTTGGGCCACCGACTCCCATGTTCTGGATTCGCATCAGTGCTGGGCGCAGATCTTTGTGAATTTTAGAAAGTTAGTTAATATGTCGAGCGGCCGTATCTCAGTTTTTAGAGCGTTGGCTTAGCAATGAGAAGGTCCTAGGAACGATCCTAGCGGCCGCACATTCTGAATCCGACAACTCTCTCCCTCATCCAGTCCCGACCTGAGTGTGAGATGTTATAAATAAATTCAAACCCAAATTGGAAGTTTATGGAATATAGACTGGCCGAAATCTTTACCTCTTAAATTGACCCCAAAATACAAAGCTTTCATTTATTAAATAGCATCGAACGCATTGTAAAGTTTATTCCATTATCTTAAATCGATTTTAAAAATTGTTTCAATATATCCGACTCCTTAACCCTCATAGCACTACAATTTGATTAAGCTATTCTGTGTTATTGGGCCGGAGGTCGCGGATTCGAATCGCGCCTGGACCATGGATGTTTGTTGATTTTAACTAAGTGTATAGGCAGGGTTACCGGACATCTATTTGAGAATACGTCCTCCTTCTGGATAATATATCTTCCTTTTTCATCTTGTCCTCCATCCTTTCCTAAATATCTTGAAATGTCTTCCATTCATTAGTAACCAGCTTAAAAAGTCCCGAATTGGACATATTCGTGCTCCTGTGATCCAAATTCTTAATTGTAATAAAATATTCGTTCAAATGGTTCATCTAATGGTAACCACTTTCCATTTTCATTTAATTTTATTATTTGATAGGATGATACTATAAAAATGGTAAAATTTTGTGTAAGTTGTCCTGTAAGAACTAAGATTTGAAAGTAAGATATTATTCTGTTCACCAGTGTTTCTTTATTGGATTTTAAACGAAACGTAGCTATAGTTGTCTACCAATCTTAGCTTAGTTGTCCTCAATTTATTTTTAACTTTATTGTCCTCCAGTTGTAGAAAATGATCTGTCAACCCTAGTATAGGTCAAATCAGGGGCGGACTGGCCAGGGCCGCTAGGCCGCAATAGCGGCCTAGGCCCTCTCAGAAAGAAATTAATGAAAACAATAAAGAAAGAAAGAGAAAGAGAGAAAGCTAAATAATTCGGTAGATCACTAGTTATTTTTTATGCTGCCAACACCCCCTCTTCCATTCTTCCATCAGTAAGTTAACTTTTTCAATAGGACCCTTTTGTTACTGGATTTGTGGCTAGGCCCATCTTTCACTATGGTCTTTCATTATATTGCGCAGTTGCGGCCCTTCTTTCATTGCATTGAGCAGTTGGGGCCCTGGGGCCTTTTTCATTATGTTGAGTAGTTGGGGCCCTGGGCCCTTTTTTCATTATGTTGGGCAGTCTTTTATTATGTTGGGCAGTTGGGGCCCTTTCATCGTTGAAGATTGGGGCATGGTTTGTAGCTTGGCCCACATTTAACTACAGGCTGATGGGTCCTTTATGGATGTTAACACATCTTGTAGGTGTATATTTGATAACTCAAAAATGAAAAAACAGCGCATTTTTAAAAATGTATTTACTTTTGCCTAGTCCAAATATCAAGTTCATTTAGAACAGGAAACGAACAGAGAACATAATCTAAACTGAAAAGAATCTTAACTTTTTAAAATTATTAGTTGTTTAGTGTTTCAGCAGTGTTTTCCATTTTCAGTAAAACTGTCGTGTTCATTCCACAGTCAAAAGTTATTACTATTTGTTTAGTGTTTCAATTTTCAGTTAGCTGTTCTGTTCATTCCACAGTAAAAAGTTATTGGCTATTATTTGTTTAGCGTTTCAGTTACTAATTGGCAATACAAATTTAATTATAAAATATTCTCTCGAGAGTTTATGTTTTTGGAAATCCTGTGCTTTGCTGTTTGACTAAAACTTGCATCAAATTTCCAATGACCAATGATAAACCATAGCTTGCAAAAACTACCAAGTAACAACGAATTTACAACTGCATAACGCGATGGCTCATCGCAGATGTTCATTGTACGCTATTTTAGAAATTGGTGTAATAGTCTGAGGGCCCTCCTTGGTAACCGCGGCCTAGGCCCTAATATACCCAGTCCGCCCCTGGGTCAAATGTAGGCCTAATGCAAAGTGAAACAAAACCGCTTATTACAAACAGGGCAGAAGGCACGTTAAAAGGGGGTAGCGGCATGAAAAATGTTGTATTAAATTATACACAATTGGATTACTTTTCATAATTGAGCCCTTCCGGGCTGCTGTCATATTGTATTCTAAAATTCAAGACTTTTTTTTTTTTTTTTAATGTTAGAATCGTATTCTGACGCATGGAATCCCAGATACCCAAATGTCACTAAACTCCAACAATATTCGGCGTAAGCGATAGTGCTGTTACCGCCCATACAATTCATTTTATCTTATCTTATCCAACAATATTTTAACTTAACTTTGTGTTGCTAATTGCACCAGCTTTGATTTCTTAATTACACTCTTTTTCTTTAAAATCAAAGTCGACATACCCTGCAACCCCAGGAACAATTTTTCATCGAGAATTAAAGTCATTTTAAAATGGAGAATTGAATTAAATCCAATTGTATTTACGACCCTAACGTAAGACATTATTGGCTGAGACCAGTTTTAAAAAGAAGATTTTGGATTTTTTGGATTTTGTAATTGACCAGAGAATCGAGCTTAGGGACCTTTGGACTATCCAGAACAAAGTCAGTTGTCTTTCTTTAGATACAATATTTATTAATGATTAGAACGTCGATTATCTTTATCCATTGAGGCAAACTATCTTAAATTTTCACAGCACTTACTTCACATATTATACAGGGTGTTACAAAATAATAAAACCACCTCATGCGATTCTCTGCGTGAAAACAAGTTTAAAAGTTATCGAGGGTGCACAAATGCTTCATTTCTGTGCTATACGCCGCCGAAAGCGTGGGGGAAAATGATCTTTAGACCTTCATTTCTCTAATCATATTAACAGTAGAACTGAGTCGACATGGTACGCTCAAATATTTCAAACCTGCTTTATCCAAAAACGCATAGTCCAAAATTGTGCCATAGATGCCCAAGTGATTCTCCAAAGGGATTAGGGAATTTCCAGGCTTCGGAGTAAATGGTTGGTCGAAATAAGCATGAATGGGACTACTTTCTGTATGATACAGTTAGTAGAAGTAATTACTGCAATCTAACCAGGAAATTAGAGACTCTTTTACCGATGAATACACCAAACATTCGTTAAAATGTATGCAATTCTTATTGCTCTTGTTATGCAACCACTCGTTACTAAAATATATCGTCTCGCAGTCGATACCCTATCGACTTGGGCAAACGAATTATTGTTACTTGGTGGAAAGTAGTCCCATGATTATTAAGACTTCTTTTCTCCACTTTGTTTACAACTACGTATACTATAAAAGTTAGCAATCTATTTTACAGACTGTTACATTCAATTTGAGTTGTGTGCAGATTATAAAAATATAAACTCTTTATAGCCTTTAAATGGAACTCAGTGGTGAACAAAGTGTATTTTAATGATTGATAATTACTGTATTTACGTAAGAGAAAATTGTTTACTATGTGTGCAATTAACCTTGTAACGCAACAACGTGTGAATTTTTCAATGCATAGCAGATATGCTTGCGCATATCCGCTGTAATTTTAAAAACAAATAATATGCCTTTTCTTAGTCATGTCAAAATATGAGGAATTTTCTTCTACGTATCAAACTCTACTAATCACGTGGTTATAAAAAGCTTTCATTTTGATGACTGTCTTGCACAGAGCGTTTATAAAGTCGTAAATAAATGGTCAGACAATCATTAAATGACTTACGTCATGGACAAAACAGAAACATTCAGGAATACAATCAAACAATGCAAATCACCTTCCCGTATGTATACTACTCAATGTCACAGTAGAACATTGAATGACGTCAAAGTCTAGAAAGCTATACCTTACAGTAATAACTAATTTTCAATGTAAAATACCATCACGAGTAAAGTATACTAATATATTTGTGATTACTAAAATGAAAAAGAACTAGATATTCAAAACGATTATTATATACTAAATTAAGATATAATAATTTAAGAACCACTTTATTTTCTATGGGTAACACACTCGATGCCCAATTCCCGTATTTTATTGGTTACGGTCACTGATAATCAGGTTTAGAAGGTTCCAAAGGCGCTGGTCACTACACTACTTTCCCTACTCCTTCTATAGAAATAGCAAAACAATAATACTCAAGAGGGAGAAAGAGTTGGCTATTGATCGCTTATTTTGCAGGCCGCTGTAGCCAACTCCCTCTCCCTCTTAACGGTCTGTAGCCTTAAGATTCCGAAGATGCCAGAATTTAAATTTAAATGAAAGTAGCATTATCAGTTATTTAGCTTCGAATGGAGTGGAAAAGAAATGAAAGCCCATCGATTTTCATAAGGATTTTTCTTTCATTATTATCATGAGTAAAACAGTACTTCTCAGCTGTGTGAAGTGACTATGAACTGAACTTTTTAAAAGAGAAATTCATGGAAAACCAGAGTTGTGCAATGCAAGAACAAACAAAGATGGGAATAAAATGACTTCAAATTTTCTAAGAGATTTCAAGTCGTTGTTGAACTAATCATTGTGAACCACTTTCTATCAAGTAAAGTGAAATCTTGTTGTATCAAAGCACACTTCCGATTTTTAATTTCAAGTAAAGAAGAGTACAAATAGGACAACGTTCCCGCACCAAGAAGAAATCATAGTGAATGAAACTTGGCCAACAGGTTAAATGGCACGATATGTTTGTTATATGGAAGTATTATAGTTATGAAGTTAAAGGTTCACAAATTAATGGAATGAGCGCGCACCGTCATGTCAAAACTGAAAGTCGTCCTATTCACTAACTGCTATAGTTACTGTAGTTACTGCCACGTTGAAAACAGTCGTGCACACTAACATCGGAAAGGTGTGAAAGATGTCATCCAGTGGGTTAATGTTCCACGCCTGCTGCACTTAAACGGACAAATCGGGCATGCTCTTTGATTGCAAATTATATCAGAACCGGCGTCCAATGATGAACCATACAGGGTTGATTCTAGGGGACGGAAATCACTGCAATGCGGGAGATGGGGTCGGACGTGTAAAGAAAAGAAAACAACCGAAGTTTCGTCATTAGTAATAACTTATGAACAACTTGCATTAATGTTTGGCAGGGTTTCCCGAAATGAAAAAGAGGCAAACTCACAATAAATTACACCACATTTCGGTATGTTTGATTTTCCATCACTGCGAAGTAAGTAAAAAAACGGTGACTTTACTTATCGAAAAAAAAAAAAAAACATGGGACCATCTTTAGAGAGACTTTTGATATCACACTTATGTTGGCGAAAACTGCCCTTATATTTAGAGCAGGGCTGTCCAATTTTAAAATTGGAAATCGGATTAAAAAAAACGAAATCAGTTTCGATATCGAAAATCAAATTTTCGAATAAAAATCGTAACCTATTTTTTCGATTAAAATTGAAATCGATTTTTACGATTAAAATCGAAATAGAGTTCTATTTTCATCAAAACGAATTTTTCTTGATTAAAATCGAAATCAAATTACTAAAATTCGAAATTTATTTTGTTAAATTAAAACTGGAACTTATGTATCAAGTATAAATTAAAATTCGAAACCTAAGTTTTTCTATTAAAATAAAAAGAACAGCATTTTTTAATTAAAAATTTAAACAAATTTTTGGATATAAATAATATATTCTGATTAAATCAAAGTAGGATTTTCATATTTAACGTGGAAGTCAGTATTCCAAGACAAATTGTGTTAGAATTAAACTTCACTTTGCTGGACTCAGAGGGAAGTAAAATTAGAATTGTCCATTGAAATTAAAGAGTTTCCAGTGATTGTGCGTTGAAAATGTGTTTGAACTGTTTCGAGTTTTATACATTCTCCACCTTCTTTCTGTTACACACTTAAAAGTGTAACATTTAAATGAATGTAAATAAAAAATTCGTTTTCTTATTTAATTTCTTTATAGCGTACATTTTACCCAATGTTCGAAAATCATTTTAGATTTTAATCTATTACTTTTAGGATCAATGTTAAAATTATAACCCCCAGCATTTTTTAAGAATGCCAGGAAAGTTATTTGCTTGGAAATTTCCAGTAATTTGATTGATCATAGAGCCTACAGCTTTGTTCCAATGCGATCCCCCAGTCGTGAAATGCGTTCATTCTTTTTTAGTACTAGTATTAGTAAGAGTAATAATAATACTAATAATAAACACCACTTTAGTAAATACTATTTTGTATGGACAAGTCAAGTAACTTTTGACTTCGGCTCTTCATGGCTTCGGCTATTACAATGTCAACATTCTGACTTCAGTGAACTATGTAGACTCATATTCATAAAAATAATGGCAATACCAATCTAATACACATACCACGCACAACAGATGGAAGGATTGTTTTAAATCACATGTGGGCTCCGTGTTACTATATTGTTCGACATACAGTATAGCCCAGTCAAAAAAAAAAGGTGGGGAGAACTCGGAATGAAACTGAACAACCTGAAATTTTGCATACACCTTTGTTTTGACATTCTAAAGATGGACTGAAAAGTCTCATTTGATATTGTGTTGTTTTTTTCTTTTCAAATATCTCGCCTCCTATGCGTCAAAAAAGTCGTTAAAGGTTATTACAAAACATATAGAGCATTAAATGGTTATATGCATTTCTTTTCCGTGATTTAGCACAAAGAAGGGGAAGTGCGCATCCGTTTATACGATATCGCCGTATAAACTGCGGAGACAAATGTATAATGCACTTTACAAAGTTAATTATATAATCGAAATTATTTGTATTATTATTTATTATTAATAATGTTAAAGCATTATTAACTATAAATAGTTCACAAATACTTTTATAAATAAGAAATCTATCAATTAATATGAAGTAAAATTAAATAAATTATTTAAATTAAATATTGTAATTACATTGCTTGTTAAATTTAAGAAATTAATATTTTTATAAATAACAAAATAATGCATTCGTTTCCACACCACTTTTGAGGTAGAATGATAGTATTTAGTCTGGAAGCGAGGCTTGGAGTCGGAACTCTTGGAGTCTTCACAGAACATTCCTCTGTTTGGGTCTTATTTTATGTGGCGAATCACTACCTCTAGTGGGTATATGCGCATATTTGCATCCTTTTTGATGAGGCGCATTGTCTATCATGTATAAGAATATGTTCCCTGTGTTGGGAATCTTTCGCCTGCGATCCTTAACTATATATATAAACACGTGTTGCGGTTGCCGATCGTGTTTTGTTTTCAATGTGTCATTTGGACCTTCCTCTTCCGTCAGCAGTACCCAGTTCACCTGTGAGTGTCGTGGTGTGCAAGTGGTGCGGTAAAATGGGCGACCTGACAGACTTCCAAAGAGGCATGATCGTTGGTGCCCGTCTGGTTGGAGCTTCAGTGACAACAGTGGCGACCATTGTGGGGGTATCGACAGGCACTGTGTCCAATGTCACGAGGGCATACACAATGCATGGGTAAACAACGTCTGCAAAGCACAACAGTGGTCGAAAGACAATCCTGTCCGATAGGGACAGGAGGGCATTAACACGGATTGTAGCAGCTAAAAAGCAGACCACTGCAATGAAAATTACGTCTGAATTCAATTCCGACCTACAGAACCCGGTTTCATCAAAAACAGTGCGACGGGAACTTCATAAAATGAAAATTCATGGCAGGGCCGCGATCGCCAAACCTCTGGTCACAGCAGTAAATGCGAAGCGGCGTATCCAGTGGTGCAAGCACCACAAGGAGTGGACGCTTGATCAGTGGAAACACGTAATGTATTCCAATGAATCGACCTACACCTTGTTTCCAACAACCGGTCGTGTTTACGTATGGAGAACACCGTCGCAGGCCTATGATCCAGACTGTCTGCGCCCAACTGTAAAGCATGGGGGTGGTTCTGTTACAGTATGGGCAGTGATATCGTGGTTTTCTGCAGGTCCCATCATAGCCCTGAATGGAATGATGAATGCTAAGGCGTATGAGGCCATTTTGGGGGACCAGGTTCTACCCATGGCCCGCACATTGTTCCCGGATGGTGATGGCATCTACCAAGATGATTTGGCACCCTGTCACGCTGCACAAACGGTGCAATTATGGTTTGAGAAGCATGACCAGGAGCTATCACACCTCCCATGGGTACCACAATCACCAGATCTGAACATCATTGAGCCATTGTGGTCTGTGTTAGAAAGGCGTGTTCGGTCTCATTACCCTCCACCATCATCCCTTAAGGAACTGGAGAGCATGCTTTGGAGGAAGAATGGTACAACATTCCACACACCACGATTCAGGAGCTGTATACGTCCATTCCACGTCGGATCCAAGCTGTTTTGGACGCAAAAGGAGGCCCCACACCATAC